>VXAU01005047.1:1505950-1627633 GCA_013399695.1 Formicarius rufipectus | reverse complement strand
TTTTTTTTTTTTTTTTTTGGTATTTATATTCCAGAGAGAAGTTGCTTCGCTTTGGCGAAGTAGATTTTTTGTTGGGTATTTTTTTTTAATAAAAGGATTAAAAAAATACAAACCAAACTTTTTGATAAGAAAACGTTTAAAACTATTTTCCATTATTCGGAAAGTGTGTGTGTGTGTGAGTTGTGGGGTGTTGTTTTGTTTTGGTTTGTTTTGTTTTTCCTTACGGACTTTAGTTTTAAAATAAAAAATGAATAAACGCCTAGGGCACAATGTTATTGTAAATAGAGAGAACAGTTTGAATGACTTAATCCTATGTAAATGAAGAGTATCTGCTATTTATTCTTTATATCCTTGTAGTAAAAGTGCAGTGCAGAATTAAAGTCAACCACTAAAACACGAGCCGTTTGGATTCTGTTTGCTTTTTGGTTTGGTCGCCGTCGGGGGGGCTTTCTTCTCTCCCCTCCTCGTTTCTCCACGCTCAGCAGGACGTTTCGTGGTGGCAGGGGGAGGTGAGAACCTGCTCACGACTCTGTTAGGAGGACTCTGCGGCACCTACACGGCCGGAGTGCCGGGGGAGGGGTCCGTGCCCTCGGGGGTGTCCCTGCGCTGCGCTGTCCGCGGCGCCGCTCCCGCGGCCGCGCATCCCCGGCGCGCTCGGTGGCAGCTGCTTGGGGATTTTTTTATTTTTTTTTAACCGCTTGACATTTCATTTACAACGGGACACGTGTCTTTCACACCTACCATTGTGGTGGGACGCTGCTGAAACTTGACCCCTGGGCTTTGGGGGTTTTCAGCGCAGACACGTTATTAGCCTGATCCTGTGACAGCCCCGCAACAACGCCCGGCCCGGCCCGGTTTTAACTCTTTGGGCTCCCGCCAGCGCCGGGAGATCGCTCCCTTGCTGGGCTGGCCCCGCTTTGCCCGGGGAGCCCCGGGCGGTGATGCCGGGGGTACGGGAGCTCCGCTCCTGTCCCGCCCCTCGGGGCCGCCCCCGCCGCGCTTGGACCGGCCCGGCCCGATTACCCCGGGCTTGGACTGCCTACAAGCTGGGAGACCCGGCGGTTCGTATCTCATAGATACCAACTGCGAAAACAAACTCTCCACGTGCTCTTCAAAGGCTCCCTGACAGTGCAGAAAGCCTTTTCCTTATTTATCTTGGAATCAAAAAACTCTCCCCACCCAAAAAGAAAGGAAAAAACCTCGGAGGGAATCTATGCTAATCATTTTAAACCCGTGGGTCTTTCATTGAGTCAACCCAGCCCTGCTTTTCTCTAATGCTTAATTCGGTATCTCCGTATGCATATTCATTCCCTCTCTCCCTCTTTCGGTGCGTTTTACCGCCCGTCTCTTTGCTTCTAATTTCAATAGTTTGAGGGGGGGGAAAATCAGATCTGGGGACATTTAGGGTATTCATTAACCTAGTGAAGAGGAACAGAGGCATTATTACTCACATAGAAGGCACCCTGCCCCCATGTCTATCTAAGGGTTCATTGTAAAAGGATTAAAAGTTAAAGACCTTCATCTTATGATTCTTTCATTTAATCTTCGTGGCGCCTGAAAGACATGCTGGATGGATGATCACATTTAAAATATTCCTAATGTCGGCTACCTTAGGACTCCAGGCAGGGCAAACAAACGTAATTTATTTCCAGAAGAAAGGGTATATTGAGATGTTTAAGTTTATGAACCACCATTACCATGTATATTTGTTAGGTTCTGACAAATACCCAAATAACATTAAAATCAGCCATTCATCACATATGAATTTATGCAAAACCTTGTATGCCTGGGGCCAATATTTTTTTAGACAGAGTTTCACTTGCAAAAAAAAAAAAAAGTTTATTTAAAAAAAAAAAAGCAAGAGTTTTTCATGACTGGTAAACACGAGAATTATGTGAACAGAAACTATTTCATGCTGGGATGGCAGCCAGGGACTCGGGAATGTCAACAAAAGTTCTCCGAAGGTTGAAAATGTCACTGGATTACAATACAAGGTCCTTTGCTCCATTAGCAAACTTTACTAAAGTAATATTCCCACTACTTAGTGAGGGGGCTCACCCAGTGATTTATCTGTCTGTGATCCCAGCAATGGGGCAAACAGAGACTTCATCTGGAAACCACCTCTGACTGCTTGCTTCAAGGTTTAAAATTTTCCTGCGTGCCGAGCTGTGTGTGTCTTGGTGAGTGTTATGTGAGTGCAAAAGAAGGGTGCTGTTAATGTAGCCTAAATAGCTGTCACTGGATCCGTCTTATTTTTAATCCGAGAGTCATTGTAGTCAGAGAGTCAGAGGTGCACATGTGCTTTCTCAACCAATAACACCCTGTTAATAAGAAATTTACAAGAATATTTTGGGTTTTAGAAAATCAAGTTTCACCATCCACAAGGCCCATGATTTTTTTATTTAAATAAATAGCTCAATTTTGTCAGCTGGTAGAGCAAAAATAAACTCGTAGTTTTCACTGTTGTTTCTGGTCAGGTCCACTTTCTGGTCCTCCTGCTCTAGTGTTGAAATGTTTGGCTTGTAGTGGAAGTGTTTCAAGCCAAACAAATAAAATATCTTTCTGATGAATGTTTCTATGCAAATCTATTTAATATTGGATTTTGTAATATGTTTTTAAAGCAAAATTGAATTATAGCTCTTTTAAATAGAAATCAATTCATAACACAGCCAATTTCTGTTTGCTGATCTTTGTAGTGGCATTGTAAGACCTCACAGAGACCACTGTGGGGAAGAAATATGAAGGGAAAGGTTGCAAGTTTGCCTCCAGTTACTCTTCAGTTTTTTCTTTTGCAATTTTAATGTCTTTAAGCACAACTGAGAATTTAAATTCATTTCTGCTTCCACCATAGACTGGTGGAATCTCAGTGGGTAATCTCAGTTGGGTCATTTAACCTATGTGCTGTAGTTCCTGGTGAGGAGTATGGGATGTCATCTTCTTTGTCACTGTAGTTAGTGTTTATCCAGAATAATCTGTTCTCTCACATCAGGCATTTATGCTAAATCCAGTGAAGTTAAGACCTAAGAATAACACAGTTGATAAAAGCTTTAAAAAGTAGACCAGAATAGGTTTTCCAAAGGTTTGTAATAAGCTCATTCAAAATTAGTCCAGACAGTATGAAGAAAATCAACCAACTAGGAAATATTACACATACTATTATTGTGCCCTCACATACATACTTAT
Organism: Formicarius rufipectus; assembly: GCA_013399695.1. Taxonomy (NCBI): domain Eukaryota; kingdom Metazoa; phylum Chordata; class Aves; order Passeriformes; family Formicariidae; genus Formicarius; species Formicarius rufipectus. Next base: position 1,624,450 of record VXAU01005047.1, on the reverse strand, counting down.
CTGAAAAAATATATTTGATTCCTTTTATTATTTCCAAAATACCACTACAAAGATGAATTCTTAAGATTGCATGAATGCACGATGGAGTCATCACCAAAACAACCACGGCAGTAGTATTTGTATAAATACTGGACAAGCTTTTCCTCTTACATAGTTTTAATGGAGAAATAATCTTAATTTGGTAACATCAACACCTGACAAAAATTCCTTGCGATTCACCTTACTTGGGCTGTGTTATGTAAATGTAGTCTGCACCACGTTGGCTGGACCTATTAAAAAGAAGATATTCCAGCTCGGAGATTTGCCAGGAATCTTCACTGAAAGTTGAAATCAATATGATGACATCATCATATAATATAGCATCATAGCTTCCAAGGTAAGCCAAACCAAAGGTATGCTGGCAGGGCAGTGCTGCCACCTGGTAGATCCAGGCTAGGAATAGATACGATACTCCCATCCAGTGGGGAGGAGAACAGCCACACTCTGCCTGGAGTGTCCACAAGGATCCTGCAGTCTCCTTGTGCCTGCAGGTCCTCCGGGAGCCTCACTGCGCGCGGGAGCTGCAGAACCCGTGTCAATGCTCTCTTTTAGGAGAGCAGCTACAGCAAATTTGAAGAGACCCTTTCATTCCCTCTTCTCTGCTCCCAGACCAAGCAAGAAGCTCCAATGGTTAAAAGGAATGAATGCGTTCGCTTGAAACAACTGCTGGAATGGTTCAGAGGGGAACAGAAATATTCAGCAATCAACATTAAAGACTCTAAATCCTTGGAGGTGTTATTGCAGGATCAGCAGCTTACGGCCCTCTTCGTGTAGGCTGGGTACCAGTGTATTACTGTTAAGTCCCCTGCAGCTTGTTCCCTGTGGGGAAAGCCAGCTGCTCTCTGTGATGTGCTGCTGAAGAGTCTGGGAGAAAAGCTACTGGAAGAGAATTCTGCACTGGTGAAACGTCACACTGAGTCACTTCTCCCTGATGGGCTGGAGGACACGAGTGCAGAGATGGCACAGTTTAGCCTCTGTCTCTGCTGGTGGATAGTTCAGATGGAAACCAGCTGAGAACAGATGCTCTGGGGACTCACTGGTTGTAAAGTCTGCCCTCTCCAGGGGTGTATTTACGCTGCCATCAAGCATCGTTCCGAGTCAGCACTCAAGGTCAGAGCAACCAGTGTATGTGCACTCGACCTGGTCAGCCTGTGGATGTCCCAGGAAGCTTTGGAGCCATCCCTGTGGGGGCCTCTGGCAGTGTGTGGGTGCTGCTGTGCAAGAGCTGCCCCCCAGCTGAAGGCAGCAGTTCCTGTGAAGGCACACAGATCCCAGCACTGACTAGGCTGGAGCCTACTCTTCTCCTAAGGCAGACATTCCCCAGGACTCAGGTCTGTCCCTTGGAGAATCCCAGAGTACTCGCTGTATCAGATAATCATAACACAGTTTGAAAATAGGTTTCACACTCCCTCCTCGTTGGGTTTTTCCCTCATGAGAGGGGGAGTGGCAAGACTCCCGTCACAAAGAACGTTACTCAGAACCAGAACAGATCTTAAGGCACCACACTAAAAACCTGTATGCAATGGAGAAGGACTGGGTGACTCGAGGGATTGGTAATGGTATAAAGAGCTTTTCACCACTAGGCTTCTGGCTCTGATCCAGAGGTAGTAACTGAAAGCCACAGTCATCTGATGCCTGCAGAGTGGGCTCTGTAGAATGAGTTGTTGGTCTCTGCATAGATCCTACCACGCAGGATCCAGATCACAAAGCCACCACCAGAACTGACATGCTTGCAAGGATTCTCAATCCAAAGTGCAAAATGAAACAGGAATGAGGATGTTTGATCTGTGTTTGTGATTTAGTTGCAATAAGAGTATATTGTTGTTGGAGTGTCTTTGTTTGTTTTGGGGGGGAGGGATTAATACAGGAGAATATAACCAGTATAGTCCCTTGTATCCATACAATCCTTACACTATTTTCACTCTGGCATAGAAATATCTTGATTTTTGGCCTACACCTGGAAACTTACTACCTGGCTTGGATGCAAAGCCGTGGTCCTGAGGAAGATGTAGCAAATGCAAGGGCCAGGCTCTGCCATACTAATTGAAGTACCTCCTGCATTGGGTGGTGCAAATAACTTCATAGTAAATGTATCTCATGCCTACCAGTGCAAATACCTTAATTACAGCTGTACAACTTTCCAAGGCTCAGGTTGGAGGTTACCTTTCCATGGGATCCCTAGTCAGGCAGCTCTGAACATGCATTTCTCTGAACAAAGGATGAACAGGCTGGGATTCAGCATATTCTTACCAAGCTACTGTGTTGTACCTGTGCAATAAAACATCCTTTTCTCAGCAGTAAATGAGCTGAGTTTAACTTGAAGCATTAGGAAAAAGAAGTACATAAAACCAATATATATTTATATAAGGACCAGCGCAAACATCACTCCTCTGTTTCAAAATTAACTTTCTGGTGTTCCAAGCACTTCATAATAGTGTCTGTGAGTGAAAAATGGACAGAAAATAATGTTTCCTCACACAGACTCCTACTTTGCTTTGGACATTTAGAGATACTGCATATCTAGTCAGGTTTACTTTGCCCTTTGCATGGATTTGTTTCTCCAAGGCCACTCCCTTTTCTTTCATGCAGCAACAGAACGTTGAAAAATACTGCATAAATATTGTTGTAAATGTACATAAAATAGTAGAGGGACTTTGCAACCCCGTGAGACAAGCTGAAATACCCTCTTTTAAAATTGAGTGGACTTTGAGGTTCATCATGTCCTTTTGGAATAAGTGGATAAAATTTTGTTTTGTAGGTAATACTTGCACAATAAATGAGGTTATTGACTTGAACCTTGAAGCTCTTGTAAACAAGCCTCAGTGGAATCAATTCCTAAATTAAGTCTCAGTGCTACATTAGAAGTCTTTCTCGTGCCCTTAGGAACACCCAGGTGTCTCCGTCTCATTGTGTCTGCTGTTGGCTTCAGAAGGGGGTGAAGAGCCCCTTTTTTCACCAGGCAGTTTGCTGGATCTGGGTCTTGTGTTGCAGTGGTGGGTTGACCCTGACTGGACACCAGGTGCCCACCAAAGCTGTTCCATCCCTTCTCTCAGCTGGATCGGGGAGGAAATACAACAAAAGGTTTGTGGGTCGAGATAAAGGCAGAGAGAGATCACTCACCAATTCCTATAAGAGGCAAAACAGACTCAACTTGGGGAAATTAATTTATTCCAATCAAATCAGAGTAGGGTACTGAGAAATGAAACCAAATCTCCCTTCTTTCCAGGCATAAATGCACTCCTGATTTTTTTCTCCCTCCTCCCCACCAGCAGCAAGGGGGATGGGAATGGGGTCTGTGGTCAGTTCATCATACATTGTCTCTGCTGTTCCTTCCTCCTCACTGGGAGAATTCCTCACACTCTTCCCTACTCCAGTGTGAGCTCCTCTCTCCATGGAGGCCTCCTTTGGGCATCCACCTGCTCCAGTATTGGGTGATCCAGGGACTGCAGGTGGATCTCTGCTCCCTTGTGGTTCCTGGGACAGCTTCCTTGCCGTGGGCTGTATCCTGGATTGGAGAGGGCTCTCTGCTCCTGGAAGTGCCTGGAGCACCTTCTCCCCCTCCTTCTGCCCTGACCCGAGTGTCTGCAGCATGGTTTCTCTCACATGTTCTCACCTCCTCTCTCCAACTGAAGCTGGGGAGTTTTGTTTCCCATTTTTAAACACATTACCCCAGAAGTGCTCCCATCACCCCTGATGGGCTCAACCTTGGCCAGTGGTGGGTCCGTCTTGGAGCCGGCTGGAATTGTCTCCGTTGGACACGGGGGAAGTCTCCCACAGAAGCCACCCCTGTAACCCCCACCCCCAAACCCTCACCACACACATCCAGCACCATTGTGTGTGCACACAGTGGAGTATTCTAGTTCACTGGAAAGTCTAATAAAGTTCCCTGAGCAGTACATGAAGAAGGCATTAAGGCTGGACCACCAGGTCAGGGATAGCTACGCTGCACTTCAGCTGTCTCCAAGAGTGCAGAGCATTCTGCTCTGAGCCAACAAAATTGCAAGCCAACCAAGGCTTCACAAGCACCTCCACAGAAGGACTACCTGCTCACCCCATGTGTCTGTAGGTTCTCCTGTGGACCAAAATCCTCAGCACCCTGTCCCAGAGTCCCGAGGGAACCAAGAGCAGCTTGGGTGTTCAGGGGAGGGCTGTTCTACCTAACCAGGAACAGCTGAGTGTTGTGGTTTGTATAAACTGTTTGCCATGTATGTGTGGCATGTGGCAGTAAATGAAACACTTACTTTAAAACTTATTGAAGTTCTTTCAGCAAAAAAATTAATGTGGGGTTGGCTTTTATGCCTTGTTTCAAATGAAGCAGAGATTTATACACCTTATTATCCTAATTTTTTTCCAGACACTGCCCTGAATATCTCTCATATCTTATGGGAAATCAAATATCAGAGATAATTTTTAATTTCCCATCTATGGCATGAACAAAAAAATGAGTAAGTCTAATGAAGTGGCATGTACTCAAATGTTCAGACTGTAATCATCCACAAAATATTTAAAGCGATCTGAATGAAACTTTTCAGACAGCCAGACTAGGTTCCTCTTACTCCTAAGCTTCTGAGAGATGCCAACAGACTTTAAGGTTAACATTTTCAGCCCTGGGTGCCTGAGATTAGGCATCTTGTTCAACAAGCGGACACCTATAGGGCAAAAACGTCTGTGGTGTGAGTTTTTGGATACAGAAATTCAGAGCTCTGAGTAGGAGACACCAATAATACACCATATTGTGGAAACAGCAGATGTAGCTCTACTGCTCCGTGCAAGTTGCTATCTGATATGGTGAATTGTGTAATGGGTTTTGGTAAGGTTTGGGGTTTTTTCTCCAAAAATAGCTAATAGATGCAAATTTTTAAAAATGTGGGTTTCAGGTATATAACTTTCCTAGGAGGAGCACAAAATCCCATTTCCAAATGTTCTCACTTTGAAGTAATGAGAAAAAGACAAGGATTCAGAGTTTCTCATAGACAAGAGAAATTCAAAAGCAAAATAATTGGATTCTAAGACATCATCTGCCAGGGTGGATTTTTAGGGGGAAAGAGAGGATGGGGAAGGAAGAGCTGAGGCAGCATTACTCTCTCCTCTCTTCTTTCCCTCCTCCTGCCTCCCACCTGCAAGGTTGATTCTCTAACATGCTGAAGGAGTGGTTGAGTCCCCTCCCTCCTTCGTTTCCTTCAGCCCCTGCAGATGTGATTGATAAACATATTGACTTCAGTACAGTTATTTTATGCCAATCAAAGATTTTAATCTGCTTTTTAAACGATGAAGTACTTTCAAAAGTCTCTGTTTCTTGTGGCTTAAAATCTTTCTGCCTTTGGAATAGTAATTGCCTGTCACTGAAGTTTTCTCTTTGCCTTGTTATGTTCTCCCTGGAGGTGGTCATAATATTGTGATTAAAATATCTTTTTAGCACACAGTAGATGTTCTGTGAAATTGCACTCTTTGTCTTGCAAGTTTAGCTTTGTGAAATTTCCTCAGCTTTCTGCAAAAACAAAGCAAAACATGGACTTTTTTTTAATCATCCCTTTTCTGTAAAACAAACAGATTCCAGAGCTGTACTGCCAAATCTGGTGTAGCTTGTAAGAAACTTCCAGTAGAGCCTTTGCCATTTTGCTACAGTTAAGGTGAAAATCTGCAATTAAAGTGAGCTTGGTCCCTTTATAGTGTAAAGCAGTACTGTTAGGGGGACAAGCATAAATGTTATTTCCCTGTTAAGCAGAATACCTGGTATAATCATCCCCGGCAGTGTACTGAAGGATCTTTGGTGGCTGCACAGAGGCTGCTGCCACTTGACCTGAAGAAGGCATTTGCTGGCAGCTTCTCTTTTCTGCAAACTTGCCTTCAGAAAAGAACACAATCTGTGTATCTTCTGTGTTCAAGTTTGGGACAGCTACTACTGCAACCTCCAGTGACCTTCTGTGCTGCTCTGTAGAAACAATAATTTAACCACTGAGGGGAAATTGCTTTATTTGTATTATATTAAGCTGTGGAAGACGTGAAACCTGGTTTCCTGTGGATTTATGTATTGAAAGTGTATGGCTGGAGCCCAGTTGCCAAATTTATCCAGAGACAAACCTGGACAGCCCTGACCTGACCCTCCCATTTCTGGGGAGTCTTGTTGTGCCTGTGCAATGCAGGTGAGGTGACATCAGCTCTGAGAAAGCCAAGTGCCCTCAGAGGGACATGTCCTGAGTCCTGCTCTGTCCATCTGTCCCACTGGGAATGCCCTTGGGTTGGTCCTGGGTTTTTGATAACAGCTGATCTTGTGCTTCAGCTTATCTTACCAGACAAGAGAGCTACTGCATCTCTCTTCCCCACATCACTTTTTTGGGGTTCTGTTATTGTGAGGAATATAATATTCATACCTGAGGGAGCATATAGACTCATACAGCCCAACATATGGACAACATTGTCCAAAACACATAATTTTAATTGAAAACAAAGTATGTTAAAAAACATTACTGAAGCACTGAATGATAGATCTCAAGCCCCTCAGTCTGTGAGTACTTCTGCTGTATTAAATAGCCCTATTGAAAATCATCCCCAAATCTCCTCCTGCCTCAGATGCTCTTGAGCATCATTTCTGAGATCCCACTTGCAATGTGTGAATAAAATATGTTATTTATTTCCAAGTATATTGCTGCTTTCCAGCCTTACTGAACAATTCCATAATTTATTGTGTTACACTTGTATTTTGGATTCATTTCTTCGTACAGTACATGAAATTAGATCGTAAGTTCCTTTGAGTCCCTGTTTCTCTACTTCTGGTGTAAATTGCTCAGAATAGTTTAGGTTCTGTTAAAAGGGTAAATTTAATGCCCCTGGCCCTACTTGTGCAAATTATATCACACTGAGGTCAATAGATTGATCTACTGGTACGGCTGTGAAAAATATTTTAGCAGTTTTCTGGGGCAAAAATGATGACTCAGTGGCAGTGTAACATTTTATAGATTCACCACAGCTGAAAGATGTGGCCAATTTCCAGCTTTGAAAATATTAAAGATTTTTTTTTAATGAAGTGTTTTGTTCTGATGTGTTCAGAGTAATACCTGTGGATTTTTTAACTTTAAATGATGAGGGTTGTTTTTTTTTTAATTTTGAAAGTCCTCATTCAGTTTTGAATTAAAAATTCATTCCTTTTTAACCTGTATAAGTAAAAATCCCATTTCAATCAGAAGTGCACTCTGTAAGAGTGAACACAGCATTTTGTATGATTTGGAGACAGTATTTCTTATTTTTCAGCTAACCAAAAATTTTGAAAAGGTATTATTTTTGGTGAGCTCAGAGCATATATTTAAATTATTCACCAGAGCTGTGAGGAATGGAAAAACTAGATTGTCTCAGAGCTCAAATCAGATGCCAGATCCACGACTGCAGTAAATCAGCACAGCCCTGCTGGTGTCGAACGAGCTACTCAGTTTTATGCAAGCAAAGAATCCAACTCCATTTAAGTGTTTGGTTCAGTAGGAGTGCAAAGATGGGCTCTTCAGGTGACCAAGGTTTGGAGCTGAGATTCTTGAGAGGAAAGACTTGCAAGATAAAAGTATTCTCTGACTTATCCATGGCATTAAGGTGTGATGCCTGTGTTTGAGTACTAACAGTGTAAATCCTGTGAGCATGGCCCCAATTACATGAATTCCCTTCTACACTTCTTCTCGAGGAATATTAAAAGTTGCATGACTTCCAAGTCTTTCTATGTGCTGTTGATTAGCATTCCACCAGGATCACTAACCTATTAGAGTGTCTGTCACTATTGGTGGAAAAGAGTCTTTTCTTTCCTTCTCAAATGATTTTGCTTTTCTTCAATGGTGTCCATAGCAACACATACTGGTAGTGATGAGTCCCTGATTCTGTTGCAGCCTTTCCACAGCAGTGTCTTGCCAGTAACAACAGTTGACCCGACATTGGGAGGCTGCTGGGAGGCACGTAGCTGGTTCTCCTCAGCAATGGGAGGTGTCTTTCCATACGTGGCAGATCACTCCTGGTAAATGCCATGGCTGATTTCTGATCAGAATAGCATCCCCCTTATTCTGAGCACAGCGATGGGAATCTGACTCTGGAAGGTCTTTTGGCCTGGAATGCCTTTCCTGAGTGTGTCTGTGCACACGTGTCCCTCTGCGTGTGTAACTGGGAGTTTGCTGCTCTAAGCTGAAAGTTAGTTCTGATAGCAAACTGTCTGTGGAAGAGATTGTCCAGAACTTAGCCAGAGGACAAGGAAAGCCACGTGTCCCTTAATCTTCTCAATCATCGCTCTCTTTTAACCTTCTTGCCTAGGTAAAAGACGTCTTGAGAAATGAATAATCTGCATTATGGGCTATCTCTGCTCAGACTTTAGATCAGAACCAACAATTTAACATCAAGCTCAAATAAGAATGACTTCATTACCTAGACTGAAGCTGGCAAGGAAGACAAAATGCTCTCCTGTGCCTTAACCTAGTATTCAGAACTAATAGGAACAAATCTTGGACTTAGTAAGAGTTGGCTTTCTATCACATAAAGCAGGGACCAGATCCAGTGACCTTTCTTCATGCGAGCAATTCTTGCTCACATATGTAATCAATGGGATGGTTTGCTTAGGTAGAGTTTCTCTGCATATGTAAAAGCGGAAAGGACCTGGACAAAATTCCACAGTTTTTCTTTCTCTGACTCATACTTGTCTCTGGATTTGCTTTGTGTATGTATTGGCACTGTCATTGCATCCAAGCCCCAAGTACATCTCTGCAGTTCTTTAGGTTGGATTTTGAGTGCCAAATAGTCATCCTGCATTTCTCATGCGCCCATCGAAGAGTCTGCGTTTTGGAAGCAAGAAGTCTTGACCAAATGTCTACCACATGAAATGAAAATGATATGTTCTGACTGCAATGCCCCTGCCATGTTGCTTTGTGCTAGTGGGTTTTCAGTGTCTTTCTTCCAGGGACAGCTTCCCCCTGAAGTCTTGGTGTGAGGGTCCCACCTGATCTGGGGCCAAGCACAATGAACGTTGTGTTAACAGATGGACATGCCTGCAGTCAACAGACCGTGCCTGAGTGTGAGTGCTGAGAGCAGGACTCACAGGTGGGAATGGCCAAATGTCTGTCTGTGCTGTGGTTAGGGGGACATACCATTGCTAATTCTGCTCTGGGCTGACTTAACTGAAAAAAGAAATTCTTCCCTCACCGCATAAGGAGAGGTTTTGGCCTGTTGGAATTGCCTGGGTGGTGCAAAGGAAGGTGGGGTGTAGAGAGACATTCTAATTAAGTCTCTATCCCCTTTTGTTCATATCTTTTTAGGAAAGCCCCCATGGAATAGACCAAAATAAGCTCCTACCCCTAGCTGAATAAGTTGTCAGGGTGCAGAACTATATTCTGCAGACTTATGCATGTGTAAGGGGTGTGTAACATTTTTGTCTGAATGGAGCCCTATGTTCTCATAATTTATAGTAAGTAATCTTATTTGCAAAGCATGCCCTTACAGTTTTAAAAAACAAGTTAATTGACTTGCATAAAAATCAAACATGTCAAAGTTTTCCATCTCGACACAAACACCACATTGAGCAGCACATTGCTACAATAGCCGTGATGCAGTCTGGGCTACCTATTGAGATATTTCATAAACCAAAATGGAATCTTAAAAAGTTTGTCAGTTTTGCATACCTCTGAGTTGCTGAATTTAGGAGTCCATTACTCGACTAATTATACAATGTTTTATTTTTTTCCTTGTATAAATAAACAAACTTGTGTCTGAATTTTGGCAAGGGGCACTAGAAGCCAATTAGAAGGTGTTCCCAATGTATTACAGTATTACAAACAAGATGCCTTTTCTTAGAAAGGTGAACACACCGTGTTTCTTTTAATGAGTGTGAAAATATACCAGTTGCTTAATCACTAGCAACTTATAGTTATAAGCATAAGTGAGTCCTTTCTCAGGAATGAAAAACATAGTTTAGTTTCTTTACTAACAGATGACATTTTAATTTAAAGCTCCAGTTTTTGTCTGGAAGGGCTAAAACATCTGAATTATTTGAGAGAGGAATAAGAGGTAGAGGGGAGGTATGAGAGACCAGGTGGGATTTTCTTGTCTGCGTAGACTTCTCTCCCTGCTCCTCTGAGTGGTGAAGGTGGTGTGTGTCCCCTCAGCCTGTCTGCAATGCCATCTGAGACACTTTGCCATGTCCAGCATGGTTCATTCACTCAGCCTTGCCTTACTTTGGCACAAAACCGGAGCCAAAACTAGAGCACTGTGAGTTACTTAAGAGCAGATTATTCTTTCTGCATGTTTTAGGTATGGGCTGGAGCACAGCAGCATCCCTGGCAGAGTGAGACCAGAGAAGGATGGTGTCTCAGCTGCAGTTTCCTCCCCTGATCCTGTTCTGGAGGGGGAAACAGGGATACAGCCTTGAGTCACTTTGAAAGGGTAAAGCATCCTCTCATGCAGTCTAGACAAATCACAATATGCTCATTGTGAAGCAATAAAAATATGAAGCTGGGTAAGAGACTGGATAGAACAAATAGCTCTATATAGAGATCCTTTATCCTTGTTTCCCTTGAAATGTTTGTCTAGAAACATAAAGATTGCTTGATTTATGACTTGTTCAGCAAGCTCCAAATCAGATGGTGTTGCATTCAGAGCAGTGAATCTGTCAGCCTGGCATTACTCCACTGCAGCCAGTGGAGTGCTGCAAATTCCACAGGACACATCCCCAGCTGCTGCCCACTGGGGTTACGGCAGGAGTATGTTACTTGTCAGCAGATAGAAGTGTGGAAGAATCTGGACCATCATGATTCTTAATCCTTCTCATAAAAATAAAATAAGCCTTGGGAAAGATCTCCAGTGTTATTTAAAAATAGAAGAATGAGTGTTAGTGGTTTTATATGGATTACATAAATTACTAGTTTATTAGGAAAAGGGATAATTTTTAAAAGAGAATTTCCCTCGAAGGGAGCGTTTAACTTCTTTGCGTTACTTTATGGATATTTTATTTTACATTTTAAAATAATTAAATCTTTTAAAACAGATTTTTTCTCTCTCTCCCTCTTTTTTTTTTTTTTTTTTTTATGTCAAATAATGCTTTTCTTGCTTCAGAGCTCCACAGCCCCTTGTGAGCCATCCTTGGTGCTGCTCAGCCCTGAGGCCTGAGCTCGTGCAGCCAGTTACCGTGCACAGCTTTGCTCAGGATCTGTGCAGACACTCCTAATTCAAGGCAAGGTAATGCTGACTAGCCAGAAAACCAAACACAGGAGATTTAATCCAAAGCCAGCTCCACTGGCCAGCTTTAGTTGTGTCAGGTACACACGTTAGATTCCTAAGTCAGGAGCTTAGTGTCCCTGGTTCCAGTGGAGCCTTCAGAGAGGCAGAGCACAGTTCTCAGCCTATTTACTGCCTTACTTGCTCTAAATCATGACCAAAACTTTCACACAGGCATTATAACAACAGCAAAAGCAGTTCAGGAGTCCATGAAAGATAAGTGAGTGCCAACTGCCCACTAAGCCCACCCCCTAACCCTTCTGAGAAGCAAGGATTGAAGGACCTGGATCCTGCCTGGTCCAGACTCTCCATCTGGACACACGGGCACTGTCCCCGTGGAGACAAGGCGGTGGGGAAGTGCTGAGGATGGGAAAGCCACGAGAAAAGCTGGTGAAGTCCTGGAGTGCAGAGCAGTTTAGTGCAGATGTAGATCAGAAGCAATTTCTGCTCCCTGCTCTGAACAAGGAGAGGACTGAGAAGGGGCTGTGACTAGTGCTGAGTCTGCGGGACTGCCTCCCAGAGCTGCTCCTAGAGTGGTGCTGCTGGGACACAGCCTCTTGCTTCCTTCCTTCCCACCACTCACAATTTTGGTGAAGAAGAGGAGGAAAATGGAGAAGATTGCCCCTTGCACTGTAATTTTTAATGGAAAATTGGTCTTATCAAAAAAAACTGTGTTTTTTTTTCTTTTACTAATGCATCTGAAAATATTCAAGTCCAGATTCTGAAAAAAATGTAAGGTTTTGATTAAGTAGCAAATTTTCTGTTAAAACTAGGGAAAAAATCAGGTTTGCTTGTAAAAATTCTTTGGATTTCAGTACCCAAAAGTAGAGAGGAAGAACTTTGTTCAAAACTAAAACATTTCATCTTTCTGTTGCTGAAAACCAAAAAGTTGTCACTGAATTTTTTGTGGTGAAAGTAATAGTTTCTAATCTAGTTCTGAGATTTTCCAGGACATTTAGGGAATAGGAGGCTGTGCTCTGGATGGGGACACAGGATGCCAGTTCTCACTTTGTTAGAATTTTTTGACAAGATACGTGATTTCATTGGGTATGTCTACATGCCCTGATAGAGATGGCCCAGGGCTCTGCTGGAGTCAGTCCTGTCTGGTTTGGTAGAAAATAGTCAGTTAATGTTTTTCTGTCTCAGTTTTTCTTCTGTGAAATGGGTATAATATCCTTGACCTGTTTTCTCTCTTCAGTTTGTTGGTGCTCTCTGACAGGGTCTGTGTCTCTTGGCAAATGAGCTCCCGTTTGTACCTGCAGAGACATGGCTGGTAAAGGTTCCTGGTACTACTGCTAAGGAAAGAATATATGTCTAAATACTCCCTTTTATTCAGAGTTTTATAAGCATTTTGCTTTACTGGGAAAGATCCTCAACTATTGTAAATTTGGCAGGCGTCCACCAAAGTGAGAGCAGCCCTACCAACTTACACCAGTCAAGGAGCTTGGACCCAAAGTGCGCTTGGGGGAGAAAAAAAGTAAGCCCAGTGTAGGAATCCTTTTGTTAATACAATTAGCATGATCTGTGTTTACAGCATTTTTAAAAGTTCTGTTAAAAATAAATTCCTGAAGTCCTGGATAAATAAATAGTTGTACAGAAGAGTCCTCTGTAGCCATGAAGTTGCCAAAAATTATCAGTAATCCTCAGTCAGATGGAATGTACAGTTGGCAAGGGGATGGCAGGAAAAAGTCCTCACCAGTTCTGCCTCATATTCCCATACAATGAGAGATGCCAAGTTTTTCTGTTAGTGTCTGTGATGCAGTTGAAGATGGGAGTGTTTGTCATTACAGAGACCTTGTTTTAGTTAAATAACCAGTGAAGGGCTCAGTTCAGTTGCATATTTTTCCATCACTACACGTCGATTTCACACAAGCTGCTTTATTTTGTTAATGAAATCTGACCCTCATTTCTTCTCCCTCTGCATTTAACTGAGTTTAGGTCAAAACATCTAATATGCAAATGAAGAACCACAAGTCCAGCCCACTAGTGATGTGGTTTTGAAGCCATGAATAAAAATAAAAATTATTTACAGACTAGTCTGAGGCAATATATGCCTTGAAAACTGACATCCAAGATCCTGGCAGCTGACGTATATATTTATTTAGGCTTTGACACTGGTAGGATTTATAATTTGGGGTGGGTTGGTTTTTTTGGAAAGTGACTGGTGATTTTAAGGGCCTTTATTCTGAGTGATGAAATTCAGACAAATGAAACCGGCGTGAGCTCCCTGCTGTCTGGAACACTGCTTTATTTGAGCCCTGTGTAGTGAAGCTTCAAGCTCTTGAGGAACCCCCAATCACTTGTCAATTCTGTGTATCTTGGCCCTTGGGCACAGTGCATGTAAGTGGATAATGGGCCAAGAGCTGTTTTTATTTAAAACTGTGCAATTCCCGCTTGATTCAACAGGAATTACACCTGTTCAGCCAAAGGCAAACTTCGGCCCAGGAACTGAAATGTAAAGATGCTGCTGCATCAGGGCACAGTCCCACCACAGTCACAGCCTCGACAAGGTCTTGTCCCAGAGGCACTACACCTACATCAGGGGCACAGCATGGAGATGAAATATCAAAGCAGCAAGAGAATGGGAAATCTGCTCAGTCTGATGTTCTCCACTCAGTTTTTCTGGATCCAACTCTCCTAAATATACCCACTAAATGTTCCACCATTAGATCTCTGTGATGGCATTGCTCTGTGCCAACAGAGAAGTTATAAACACTTTGCTGCTTAGAAAAAACATCTGCTGGAAAGTTTAGTAGCTTAATTGCAAAGTGTGTAGAAATGTTTAATAGACGAGTAGGAGGGGCTGTGTCTGTGTAGCACTTGGTCTATTCAATTAGCCCTGGAGGAAGATGTCTGAGAACAGAAAATTCAGAGACTGAAAAGATTTGCCATCATTGCCACGATTAAAACCCATGCATACTCAATTTTTTTCAGTGTTTTCCAGACCACCAAAACATAGAGGCAAAGTCTGAACCATTTAAGGACTGATGCAGCTCCAGATTAGATTAATATCTACATTACAACAGCTACTGACTGTGACTGTCAGAAGTTAGTTTTACCCCAGAGAGAAGGTACAAAGGAAACAATGGAAGGTCGTCTGTGTGAAACCCTGAAATCAGACACTGCCAGGCACACAGAGTTGTGCAGATGTAACACAATCTAACCTTTTCATGTTTAGACTAAAGCATTTTCATTTAGCATTACACTTAGCGGAACAGCTTTAAACCAGCCGCAAAGGAGTGACCTGGCATGTTTTGACTATAATAAGCATTGATTCCATGCCTATAAATTTTATAGTTGAATCAATTATACTCTTTCTTTATAGGATTAAGGAAAATGTTCCATTTCAAATGGAAGTTTTTTTTTTTTATTCTCATGACAGAGAGGAATTGGAGAAGAAAGAAAAATGAGTGAGCAATGCTAAAATTATTAAGAGAATGCCTAGAGTATTTTCTGCTAGAATAAAAACTGTCTAGATAGAATAACTCAGCCTATGGAAAGATCTACAAGCACTGAAAATATTTCTTATTTCCCATAAAATGAGAAAGTCACCAGCTGTGGTCTATCAGTTCCCAGAGCAGTTAGGAGCTGACACTCAGATCTCGCTGCAGATGGGCCTGTGCCATCAGACTTGGCACTGACAGGAAGGCACGTGGTTTTCCATCAGACATAGTAGACTGGGCTTTGGGGAGAGCTCAGTTAAATTTTCATCCCTGCCACAAGCTTCTTCTTTCATCTGGCAGTATGAAATGCTCAGGCCTGGTACGGTGTTTTCATAAAGTGCCTGGTCAAATGGATGTTCAGTCTTTGGTGGGGCTGAACACAAATCCTAATGATCTCAAACTGATATGATCAAATGATGTCTGTGGAATGCAGACTGAGAACAGTGCTTTTTGCCTGTTGAGTGGTAAAGTTGCAAAATCAAGTTAGTAGGGGAAAGCTCCAAAACTCTTTGGTTGAAGTTGTATGGAGGTTTTGAAGTACTTTTCAAACTCCTTATTGTGCCATAAGGATGGCTGATAAAGCAGACATACTTCTGGATGTGCAGAGGATTCACTGGTACTGAAGGCTGTTGTTAGTCAGTGGTCACAGAGCAAGGAATTGAAGCCAGAATAGAAACTCTTCCCACTGAGCCACATCTTACTCTGGAGTGAAAACATGCACTTCACCATGCTGAAGGGAGATTATGAAGTAGCTTGTGACATATCAACAACACAAACCAGAACTCTTCACAGTCTCCAAAACTCAGACAAACTTGTGTACTGTAGTAGTCTTTATTTACAAGTGCTCTGAGTGAGGGGCTGGTCCAGAAGTGCTAAGGATTACATCATACTAAGGATTGAAATCATATCCCTGGTTTGCTCAGAAGCAATCAGGACACATTTACAGGGGTGCACTCACCCCTCAGAGTTAGAGCAGTGCCCACCAGGGTGGAGGTGGGGACTGTTGTGGCTCCTGTGCCACTGTCACCACCCTGGACACTTTATGCCCATGACTGAACAAGCATCAGTGCAGTTGCACAGACCCTGCAAAGCAGTGCCAGTTCAGGGGACAGCAGAGCATCCTGGCCCAGATCGGCTCACCCCACCCTCTGAGGGATCTTCTCCATCAATAAAGATCTCTCAAGGAGAAGAGAGAAGAGGAGCTGTTGGCTGCTCCTTTGCATTTGGACTGTGGATTAAAGTAGATGAGATTTTACAAACTCCTCTGGCCTAAAAGTCTGCAAAAAAAACCCTGATGTCTCTTTGCTGCCTTTGTTGGAAACAGTATAGTGCAGGCATTTTTGTAAGCATCACCAAATTAGCAGATAACCCATTTAATCAGTGAATTTTTGTAAATGCATAAGCTTTAAGACCTGTTGATGCAACCAGCATATATTTAAAGATGCCTTTCAAAGATATTTCTAGTTCCTTGAGCTGGAAACTGTGGTAAAGTAGTTCTGAGAAGGTGAAGATGGATTTTTTTCCTAAGGAGTTTTATTTCCCCCACAAATAGCATGCCCTGGTTTGCCATCATTAGTAGCCTAAGATGGGGAGTGATAATGTAACATTTCCCTGATTGTTTTGGTTTTTATTTTTAGAATAGTAGCATTTATATAACAGTCTTGGTAGAGATTTAGGGTACAAAAACCCCCAACCAAGGCTACAGCTATTAACCTCATGTGTTTATAAAAAGCCACTTTAATACAGCGCTGTATAAAGTACGTATAAAAAGAAAAATCCATTACAACCAAGGGGATTTTCAGTGAAGTATTAGCCTGGTAAGAGGGTTAACAAGGTTGGTGCTTTGCTTCCCTTCCTTTCATTTTTTTAAACCAAAGCACAACTTAGTATAAGCAGTTAATATGCAATTTTGGTGCCATAGGTTAAACTGTGCAGGCAAAAGTACTGCAGGGGTTTTGTAAAGACATATATTCAGTACACTGATACATATAAATAAGATTATACCCTTTCCCGTGTATTTGCATTAGCCAAGACAAGTATTAAACATCACAATACAGAATGCTTATTCAGAGTTCACTAATTATGGCTTCGTATCTTTAAATGAGATTATAATATGGCCAGCTCTGGATCCTGGTACAGCCTGCCTGAGTTATGCTGTGACACTTGGAGGCAGCAGAAAAATAGCCGGGAAAAAAGGTTCACAAAACATTTCCTATCAAGTTGATGAGAGGAAGTGTGTGTGTGTGTGTGAGAGAGAGAGAAAATGGGCCTTCCCCTCCTGCTGCAGAGCTGGCATTCCTGGTGCTGGCAGCTGCCTGTGCAGGTGCTGAAGGTAAATAATAGCAAGCTGCACTAAACGTGCCATGAGAAATGGAGGTGGCTGCCTCCCAAAGACTCCCACACTGCTCCCGTAAGAGCGGAGTTTGGCCCTGCTGGAATGCTTTCAAGGACTATCCCAGAGATTTCCGATTCCCCTGAAGATGTGGCTGTGCAGTTGTTATATTGGCTCTGGGCTCAGCAGACCTTTCCCAGTTCTGGCCTTCAGATGTTTGGGCAAAGCTGTGTGAAAAAGAGGATGCATGCTGGGTGAATATTAGCTTTGTATGGGACTCATGGGGGTGATATCCACATTTCATGCTTTTCCTTAGGAACCCGCCGAGTCACTGCTGCTCTCCCCCTCTTCCACCTTTTCCACTTTTTGAACTCAGTCACATCCCTGGCTCTCTGAGTGACAAAGGGAGCAGGGCAGTGCAAGCAAAGGTGGCTGAGTTTTCCTTCGTTACCGTATGGAGCTACAGCCTGCGGTGTTTAACATCATGTGTAAATCCCAAATAACATCACAGAATTCCACGTAACTGCAGTAAGAGATGGAATAAGAGATTGAGGCACTGCATGCTCCTTACTGGAAGCTGCTCTATCACATTGCTCTGGTCTGCTGCTGCTGAACACACTTCACCCCAGGGCTGGCTGCATTTCAGTGATGAATGAAGCCACCCTGTGTCCAACATGTCTGTTTTGTTTTAATTCTGCAGAGCTCTTTGGAATCTTCTAGGATGAAAGGCACTGTATAAGTGTGAGATTGTTGTTTTTATTTGAATTTGGAAAAAGCCTTTCTGAAAATAGTAACTAGTAGATTAAATGCCAAACCAGGATGAGGCAATACCGCTTTGTACACAGAGAGGATTATTAGAAATATTTCTTTAGAATGATACCCAGAATGTGAATTACTCAACTTGCCAGGTTACTTATGAAACAGAAAAAGTTACAGAAGCACTTATGTAACATTGTTTTTTCCAGAAAAAATAGGTGGTGATTTTTCTGTGCAGTTCCATCTGCTAAAGGGACTAACATCTTGCAAAACCCCCTCCCTGCTCTTCCTCCCAGAACTCTTGCAAGGGGACACATACAAAAGCATATCCCTGCGTTACAAAGAGCAGCCTCAGATGGTTTAAGTAGGCAATCGGATACAAGAACAAGCTTGGACTATTTGATGGGTGAGAAAGGTCAGTTTGTTTTTAACTTCTCTGCATATAAATCATGTATGAAAAAGTTTATTTTGCAAACGTCTTGAGCAGTACAAACAAGCAATACAAAGTTCAGTGATTTGGGGGTGGGGGCGAGTTGGCCAAAAAGGTCTCTTGATGTGCTTCATCCTTGTCACACCAACACTCTGTTACAAGTTTGGCAACTCACGGCAAGTTTCCACTCGGACCCAATCCCAAATTACCTCCTCTCTGCCCAGCAGGGATGTGCAGAGGGTCAGTCTCAATGGAGAGTGACTCTTGCAATGATCACCTCTCCTGGGTGCAGCAGTATTTATCGATTAGCAACTGCTCCCTCTGCCTTGGAAAGACTGGCTGGAATGCTTAATATTTGGGGCTGAATTCTTCTAGAATTGTAATTATTGTTTAACACAGAAGCAAAAAGACTTAGTCAAGGCAGAGTATTGGCTTCTAGGCAAATATATGGGAGGTCTCCAGTGATACAAAGTTGTGTTGTGCCACTGTTTAGTCTGCTAATAGCAAGTGCAGTTTTGGGTATGGGGCTGACAGAGATCTCATTCAGAGGGTGTATAATTTACCCCTTCAAAACAATGCTTCTTGATGCTTATTTTTTTATAGTGTTTTAAAACCGACTACAGAACAACAGCAACAAAGAAAGCCTCCTCCTTGGCTCCCCAGTAAAGCTCCAAGTGGGTGTTTATGTCATTCCTTTAATGGTAATTTCTATTTTATGCCTTATTTTTAAATTGCATTTACACATTTCTTTCTAATTAAATGTTATGGGTGAATTTACTGCTCATGAAAGTGAATGATTAATAATACTGGCTTGGGTCAGAAGTAGTGGGGTAGGCATTATGCAAACTTCCCTGTGTGGCTCTGCCAGAGCATCCCAGTCTTGACCAATTTTACCCTGGAGAGTGGGGCTGGCCAGTTGTGTGAGAGTTGTGTCCCATGGCGTGACTTCTTCATCACATGCCACTGAGGAAGGATTCTGCCCTGGGGTATTGTGGCTGGAATGGTTGTGTTGTTTCTGCTGCTATTTGAGGTGCTGGCACTGGTCACAGCAGGGGAACCTGGCTGGGAGCTTTGTGCTTGGCTCCCATGGAAGCAGAGTGGACTCACATTCCTGTCCCTTGGAGAGGGGCTGAAACTTCAGTACCTGAATAACTTTGAGGAAGTGAAGAGTCTTACTGCCTTTAAGAGGAGAGTCATCTTCTTAAAGTCAAGCATGTGCTGAAGTAACTTCTTGCCTGTGAAAGCCCCAAACCAGAGGGAGCAGTAAGACAGGGGAGGTAAAAAAAACAAAGGCTTGAAATAAGTAATTACAAACTAGAAATCAGCATATCATTAATCAATCTATATCAAATTAATAAACAAGATCCCCTTGTTAGTACTTACCTGCTATTCCTTGAGAATCCCACAGTTTTGTGTGTTCAGGGCAACTCATGGCACATAATAGGCCATTTATGACAATGTGACCTGCAGTAGCTATAGGAATAGCTCCATTTCCAAATGTTTGTAATGCCCAGTGGGTTTCCCAGCAAATCTTTCCCAGTCCTGAAATGCGCATTGATTTTCAAGGCTGTAATACAGTTCTGAGTTGACACTTTGCCATCTTTAGAAACCTTATCAGCACCAAAACTATGAAGTTATAACAGGTCTGAAAGATACAGATCTGAGCTTTACTCAGGGTGATTTTTGAAAACATAGTCTCAAATATTACTCGTTCTTTGACACTTTCTGTCTCACAGCTATCCCCATCTCTTTTATGAATCTGGAAAGGAACTTTATCTTTACAGTGACAGTCACGATAGAGCATTTCTAGAAAGCAAAAGTCCCTGTGACAGCTGTTCCACTCCTTCTCTTCCTATTTTTAGACAGCGGGCACATCCCTCAGCTGATACAATCTCAAGCAGCAGTATTAGTTAAACATAAATTTTCAGTAGCAAGAGTTTAGCCCCAATGCTTTAAACTTTTTTTTTCAAATACACTTTAAACTGTGACAGTCTTTAGCTTATTTCCTTTGCATGCCTGTTACAATTTTATAGAGTAGACCCTCTCTTCACCACATATTTTCTGTTAGTCTTCCCAGCCCTATTACTGCTTACTGTTTATACCCAAAAGCTGGGCTTTGGGATTTGCATGAAGACATTAGAATAGTAATTTTCAAGTTTTATATCTAAAAATATATTTCTCAGGACTGTGGTTATGAAGTTTGGATATGTTTCTTAGAACAAGAAGGCAAACAGAGGTCAACAAATATTTACAAACTGTCATAAGAGTTTATTTGTTTTCTAAAAAAACATAATTCTGAGTCTGCTACATCATTTCTTCAAACACTTTGTAATGTTGTAATAGATATAAATTAGCGTCAGGAGGCAAAAAGGGCTCTGGACAGAATGAAATGATGCTACAGTTATATGAAGAGTAATTAACTGCAGTGTGTAAATAATGCCTGTGCTGCTTGACCAGAATTAGCCAAGCCTCACACAACTCATCTGATAATGCTATTTGTGAGTTTAAATTTTCTCCCAGAGAGAGTTCTGGTTGTCCGGAAGAGTGTAATGAAAAGTCTAATGCAAAGACTAATGACAGTCAATAGATTATGTAATGTGATGCTGCTTAATATTGTGGATGGGAGCAAGGATGGCTGCTGGGAAGTTTTTAGCAAACAGTAGTTGATCCAATAACATTGGAATAATTGATAGGTGTTCCCTGGACACCAGAATCAATGCTGGTACAGCTGCAGGTTGTGCATGGAATCAGCTCCTGTAGGATGAGAGTCTGTAATGTCATTTAGGTATGGACCACACCAACATCCCTAAAACTGAACAGAGGCTCCAGCAAGACATCCTGGACCTCTGGTATGTTCTGCGATGTACTCGTTGCATTATTTTTGGCACACATTTTAGACCACTTCATAGGGAGGCTGCTATGTCCATCTGGAAAATGCAGCAATGTCTTCTTGACCACAAACAGAATTTCCAGTGAAGAGTTAATGTTAGGCAAAGTAGACATCTCCAGTAACTAGCAAAGTGGCTTCCATAAGTGCATATTTTATAAACAAACAAACCGTGCACCCACATTTTATTTCCCCTTTTAAAAATTTAGCCTTTATAATCCCATGTTGCCAGACAGGATTTTTATTTCTAGGGCCTTACACAAATGACCTTCTCATACTGCCTGAAATATGTCTATCTCATAACAATTTATTACACACTGTCTTTAATTTATTCATACTATGTTCTGCAGGATTGTCATAATGGAAATTGCTTATGAAGAATGTTCTGCTAGGCAGCTGAAATGCTGGTGGAATACGCTGTGGAAAACTGATTAAGTAAAAAAGCTTGACTGATCATGTAATAGGTTTTGTTTCCTGATGAAAATCATGCTGTTTGCACTGAATTGCAAGTACACTTGTTGCAGAACTCCATAAAGAAGCTTCCATCACTCCTTTCACTGCTGTAAATCCAATCTAAAACCTGGTAAATGAAGAAGAGTCTTCACAAAAGAATTTAACATTCACCCTTTGGGAAAGTGTAAAGAGCGACCATCAGATAGGACTTTGCAGAGAAAATATTTACCTGCACCAGCATTGATGTCTCAGTAACTGTGAAGAGCATTTTCCAATGAATAGTCAATGTTTGGCTTAAACTCAAGTGGCCCAACACCTAATTCAAGTCGGCAGGTTTTGTTGACCCACAGACCTAATTATTTACACTCTCCAAGTATTGTGACCTTTCAGAAGCCTCTTTGAGATTGAAGTAAATGGATATATGCCAATTTACACGAGCTGTAGAACCAGGCCTTAGTTTTACACCCTGTTCTTAAACATTCTGAGTCAAAACCAAAGTACAAGGATTCACAGAATTTAAATAATTTCTGAATGTGCTGCTGCATCCATATCCAGGATAGCTTGTCCCCTGCCCTGCTCTGTGAGCTTCAGAAATGCCTTCAGCACAACAGTCCACGCCTCAGAAAGGCAGTCACTGCTGTTTGAGTAATTCCTGTCTACATGCAGCTTTTGTTATCAAAGCCTATCTGCTGCTTGTTAACACTAGTGAAAATCAGGAGGAATGTCACCCATCTGGCCACAAAAAAAGTAGGAGTCTTTGCTAAAGACCTCACCTAAGGAAGAAAGAGGTGGGTGTGAGGAATACATCGGCACAGAGCAGAAATCAGCACTTATGTTTTCTGACATTCCCAGTACCCCGTCCACTGGACTGCACAGGTGGGATTAGGGGGCCGGATTAAGCTGTAAACTAAATCCATGGGAACTCAGCATAGAAGAGCTAGCCAGGATATCAGGAACAAAACGGGGTTGTTGGAATTTGAAGGGCTCTTTTGCCAAGCTCACAGAGCACTTCTGGAGTCCTTTGAGTGTAGAGCACTTGACTGCGAGGCTGGCCCCAACCTCTAGACACCAACTGACAACTCCTTTTTATCCCTTGAGCAACCCAGCACACACAGTGAAAAACTCTGGAGAAGTGTATGGGTATCAGTGCAAAGAACTGCTGTCCAACACACAGCACCTGGAAGTTTTAGAGAGCACTGTGCTGGTGACCTTGCTGAGGAGAATTTAACCTATTTTCATACAAGTAATGGCAGTAAGGCAGATCAGAGCATTCCAAATCTATTTATTTGAAAAAATAAGCGAATTTCAAGAATTTCACTCTTAATTTTGCCCATATTGCCATGATAACACCTAAGGCCATCAGTTTGCACTGGTTTTAGCCCATATAGATTGATCTACAGTCAGTGGGAAGATTCCAGGAGTTCTTGACTCAGCATGTGACATGGGTGCTTTAAAAATGGCACTGACTAGCACGAACTGCAACTGTGCTATTATTTTTTCATAGAAAAATACCAGTTTATCAAAATATATTTTCAATTTTAATGCAATATTCTGATATTTAGCAAGAAACTTTGACTCAAAATGACAGAAAAAAGAAAAGAGTGAAAGAAACTCTTCTCTCCACCCATTTCAAAATAGTCAGTGAGGTGGTAACTGAGACAGCTACTTGGAACATGAGATAACTGGCTTCTAATCCCTCTGATTCAGAGATTTAATGCTTATCCAGCAGCTTTACACTAATTGTTTCTCTGGAATTGTTACCTTTTTGGTTTCTTCTCTGATTTTTGTGCATGAAAATTCAGAGAGACTTATTTTTGTTCTTCAAGAAAGGCTTGAGAGGAAGTGATAATATTTAGCAATTCCTACAAAGAAGAGTTCTTATTTTCTACCCTAGATTTCTCTCTGAAGCTGTCACATGGCTGTCAAGAAGAGGTTTTGTCCTCTTCCATCCCAGTTTCATCTTTGAGTACACATAAGGCCAAGCAACCTTACTTCTGTGCACTGAGATTTCTTAACAAACACAGATGTTACACTGTACAGGAGAAACTAGACAATATATAAACATTCTTATTCTTTCAAAGTCATATATGTATTGGTTGGCTTTAAACTCACAACTATGTATATGAGGAATTGGGTGTGCCAGTACCATTAACAATAATGGGAGCAGAGGGCTTAATTCTCCACATACTATGCTGAAAATGTCCCCCCTTAAGAATATTGTGGGTGTAATTGATTTGGGCTATTTGTTTGAACTTGCCAAATGGATTTCTTGAATATTTGTAGCTAGTTTTGAAAGCACTCCCATCCTCAACCAGACACACACGTTATTAAAGGATTTGATTTGACATTTAACAATTTTGTATATTAATATTCCCCACTTTTTCCTAGATCAACATAATCCTCCTAAATCCCAGCATCAACAGTCATTACACCAGAAGAACAAGATGTTGCTGGTGTCGCTGCGTTCCAATATTGAATCTTGTAGGAGCTTGGCTGATTTGGACAGATTTATATTCTGCCATTTCCTGAGCTGTGAGCAGGACCTTGCAGGTTCAGCTCTTTCAAAATATTCACATAAACAATCTCACTTCATTGCTCTGAAGGAAGCAGATTCAGAGTTATCTGCTAGAGTGGTGATATTCTGTGACACACAAAGATATCTTTTTGCTCTCAATCCTGGCTAAATAAGACTAAACCCTGGGCTCCAGACTGGTACATGATGGAGATCTGTTCTCAGATATAGTGAGGATTCCTGTAATTTTGAGCTACTCTGGATTTCAGCTGTTTCAGGAGAGAATGACAGCAAGAAACTTAGTTTCAATTGATGTAATGGTTACTAGTTCTTCCCATAGATGATGTGAGTTGCAAACCAAAGAGTTCAATGTTGGCGTTTTTTTGTCCCAGCTTTTTCTAGGACTTTTTCCATGATAGGTCTTTATTCTATCTCACACCACTAAAGTGCTTTTCCTGTCATCTCATTCTATGATCTCAAGCTAGAAACTGTTTTGCTGTCCTGCCTCAGACCGAGTATCACATCACTCAACAGATAATTCCATTGCAATGAATTGGGCTACTCAGAAAATTTACCCTTCAGCTTCAGATCTGGGTGTGATGGAATGAAGAGGATTCACTCATCAAGTGATTTCCTTATTCCAGTAGGTAAAATGACAAAGGAATATTGCCTTTAATTTTAAAATCAGTAGCCAAAATGGCAAGGTCAGCATAGCAGGAAGATGTCATTTGCTGCTGGTGTAAACCAGCAGTACTTTCCTACCCCAAAGGACCAAGAGAAAGCAATGAAAGAACAGTGACTCAGAGCATGTCTGTGAGTCACAAACGCCCTGGGGATTATCTTCAATACAGTGCAATTCATCCTCACCCCCCTGTTGGAGGCTGTGCCTAAAGATGCAATACACCCCACATGATGAACATTGACCTGCCTTGTGACTGGTGTTGCATTGGCTAAGGTGAAGGCTAATCCCAGAGTCTGGATGTTGAGTGTAAGTAGTACAAGTCAGCCTCTAACAGAGGATACTTTTCGGAGTGAGAATACCTGAAACTTTCTGTGGAAGAAGCTTAACTCTTTTTGTTTGTTTGTTTAACTCTTGTCACACACTTCAAACCCAGGCTGAGGAGCTTGGAATAGGTTAGGTTGGATACAGCTGAATGTTAGTTATAGCATAACCCCCCAAAGAGTGAATGCAGAACTATGTTTAGTGCCATCCATTTATTGGCAGTGGTTTGTCCCAAGGTATCAGCTTTATGTTGACATGGTAGTTCTTTGCAGACCTGGTTGCACCTCTCCAGGCTGTACCTATGAGAAATGGGAGAGAACAGTTGTCAGTCTAGAGAAAGGCCTGTCTGCCCATCCCTTGCCTTGGTCCTGCTTGCTCCATACACCACACTGAGCACCTCAGGAGCTCTTTCTGACCCTTTTTACTGTTAGGTGTTAGTCCTGGCTTGACATACCAGGGACTTCCTAAAGCTTGCTCATCATACAAACCAGCAGTAACTAAGAATATACCTCTTCTTTTAATACCTCTTTTTATTTTTTTCCTTCTTACTATTCTATACCACTTTTCACATTTCTGTTATGATTCATGGAAAGACCTCAAGGCTGTGATTCACAGATTTTAAACATCACCAGTGTTATGACCTTTATTTCCTAATGTGCTGACAGAAGTTGTGGTCTTGGTTGCAGTTTTGTAGTTTTCCCCTATTAAAATATCTTGAGAGAAGTTGTGGTTGGTATTGTTGTGCAAAAAAGGGACTCTTACAATTAAGATGACGAAGAGTGTCCCTAATTTCCTGGGTTCAGCAGGACAAAGGGCTGCATTAGCAGCACAAGCATTGGATTTTCTAAGACTGCTTAGGACAAGCAATCCAAGTCTCAGTAGCATCTCTTTAACCTTTTTTTTTCTGCTTTCAAAGCAAGTTAAGTATCAGAAAGAAATAGGGTGAGAGCTTAAAGTCTCCTCTAGCTGATCAACATGTTGTACTTTTAACAAAAGAAAGAGGTTTTTTAGTCAAACTACTGTGTTTTTGCTGGTAGTGTTGGGTTCCAGCTGTTCGTGTTAGAACCTCAGGGACTCCTAAAGGAATGAAAGTGGTAATCTGGCCATGGACTGTGAGCCCTGTGGTAACACAGCCGACTTGCCCATGGTGTTGGGGCTGAAAGTGTACCTGGCAGTGCTTGCCTCAGCCTTCACCTTCATGGCACAGATACTTAATCCACTTTCTGCCCTCAGCAGCTACAGTTCAGCACAAAAATTACATTAGCAACTCCAGGAGGAAGCCAGGTACTGGTTCCAGTGCTGTGCTCATGTAGGTTCCCGTCCCTGCTTCTGTCAGCTGCCTCTGGCTCAATCACTGCTGCAGAGAAAAAGGATTTCCCTGAAAGCTGCTCCTCCCTAGGCCAAACCATTTTTGTGACACTGATGGAATGTGAAAGACTGACACACAGCAAATAGTGTTTGTACATTGTTGAGAAGACCATGTAGGGGTTCCTGTACTGTAAGCATTGAAGAGACAGTACTTCTGGGGAGGTGACATTTGATGATACTGTCATATTCCACTCCACCCTCTCCCGGTTAAGATGCAGAATTGCAGTCTGGAAGGAAATTATTTCCCCTCTGCAGTGTTAAACTTGTCATCTGGGTTTGCATGTTTGATTTACAAAAAAAGCTTGAATTAGGTAGGAAAAGAGAGAACTCTGACAAAGAAAGCTCATAGGAGAGCATCTCTCTCATCCTAGTCTGAGCTGAGCTTAATTACTCTATTAACAACCTGTCTCTTCCAGAAGCACTGAAGACCCGTCCCAGCTCCTGGGGAGAACAGGAACTCACCCACCTAAACCCACCTCACCTCGAGCATTTGCTGCCCAGTCCTGCAGCACCACATCCAGCCTGAGCCCAGCCCCTGGGGCAGCAGCTGTGCACAGGGACAGGGTCCAGCCCTCACACCTCCACCTCTTGTCCCTGCAGGGCTGCTCCTGCTGTCCTGGCACCCGACACAAAGCACAGTCCCATCCCAGCAGGGACAGACACCTTGCCCAGAGTGCTGGAGAAGAGGTCAGGCCCACTGTGTGAGGAGGGGGTGAGTCGAGCAGCAACACTGATCTTTGTGCTTTTGATCAGTGAGGTTATTTTAAGATTTTCATGTCCCTAAAAACAGTACATAGCCCTTTATTATATGTCAACAGCCTGCAGCTTAACTCTGTCAGCTCCACTGAGTTCTGTGCATGTTCCATAAATATGAATCATATAGTGCACTTAAAAAAAGAAATTAAAAAAGTGGGCTGATTTATGCTTATTTATTCTGTACAACTACAAACATCTGTGTAGAAAATAAATATGGACACTGAAGAAAAAAACACTTCATCCTTTTTCCTCCACACCCCCCCTTATTTTGAAACCTTACAAAGGCAGGCCATGTGGTCAACATCTGGAATGTATGTGGGAATTATTCAAATGAGCCTTAGTGGTAGTTGCCTTGTGCCAGGCTCCTGAAGTGGCAAGGAGGAGTGACAGCCACCACACTGTGTACATGCTGCAGGCTTGTGCACCACATCCACATTCCAGTCATCTTCTTTTTGCTGGGTTTGCCAGTGGTGGCCAACGTAACTCCACCTAATTCGTGTCAAGTATATTTTGCATGTGAACGGCCACGTCTATTCCAGGATCTCGGTGCTTCACAGTGCCCCATCTTTGGGAGGGAGGGAATGGGTGTTGTTGCTGGTTTTAATTTGGCAGGATAATGTTGAGCTACCTAAGCAATATATGCCATTTGCCGGGTAGAGAGAGGTCAGTCACATCCATTTTTACAGCTACTGAACCCTCCATCCAGCCTGGGGGGACACAAGCAGTTCCTGAGTGAGCTGAAGCCTGTGCTGGAGCATACAAATTAATGCTGTTCATAAATTGAATTTGTTGGTTCAGCACTAGGAAAGAACATGGGTTACTGCTGAGACACAGTCCAGTCAGCGCTGCAGCTCCCCAGCCTGGGTGGTCACGGCACTGAAGGTGAATGGCCATCAGGTGAAGTGTGTGGCCCATGTGCTTGGGGCTGGGGGCTCAGGCTCTGCTTGTCTGAAGTGCACAGCACGGGCTCCAGTTTGCCCTTCACCTGTGCAGCCAAGTTTGTAACACACCACTATGCACTGGTTGGCTTCCCTGAACTTAAATATGTATTTGTGAATATGTGTCGAAAATACTGCATTTTGTACCAGAGGGTTTGGGGTTTGATTTTCTTTTCCCATGACTAACAGTCGATGTCCATACTTAGGGAAGACTTTGGCAAAATCTTCATCTTTTTTGCCACTCTGTGAAGGATCGCAGAAAACATCCTGAACTGAGCAGACTTTCTCTCCTGACCTGACAAATCTCGTTCCTTTTCTTCCCAAGTAGCCAAGCATCTTATAATTCGAAGCTGGATCGTGAATACCTTATTCACATCAGCAGCTTATTACATCAGTCATCCCACTTGCGTCGGTGCCGGGCAAATACTCTCCCTGTTAACTTCGGTGGGAATCGGCGTGTGTGAGTAACCACGTTCCGAGCGTGCAGCGATCTCTCTGAGCTCAGCCGCGACCGCCGCGCTGTGCTCTCATCAGCGGCGCTGACGGGGTTGGCGTCCCGAACGCAGCGGGAGCGGAGCCGGCGCGGGCAGGAGGAGAAGAACGCGCGGTGTCCCCGCAGCTTCGTGGGTTCCTATTCCCGCAGCTCCGTGGGCTCCCATCCTTGCATCTCTGTAGGCTCCGATCCCCGCAGCTCCATGGGCTCCTATGCCCGCAACTCCATGTGCTCCTATTCCCGCAGCTCCATAGGATCACATCCCCGCGGTTCCGTGGGTTCCTATTCCCGCAACTCCGTGGGCTCCATCCCCGCGGGCTCCATCCCCGCAGCTCCGTGGGTTCCTATTCCCGCAGCTCCGTGGGCTCCCATTCCCGCAGCTCCGTGGGCTCCATCCCCGCAGCAGCAGCGGGAAACCCACTGACAACGCCGCGGGTCCGAGGGGGCAGCGGCAGCGAAGCCGGGACCGAGACGAGCCGGGCCGGGCCGAGCTCAGCTGGGCCGAGCCGAGCCAAACCGAGCCGGGCTAAACCGAGCCGAGGTAAACCGAGCCGAGGTAAACCGAGCCGGGCTAAGCCGAGCCGAGCTAAGCCGAGCCGGGCTAAACGGAGCCGGGCCACCGGTGCCCTCTAGCGGTGCCCGCCCCGCGCACCCGGTCCCGGCTGCAGCGGAGCCGCTCCCGGTGCCTCCAGCCGAGGAGCTGCACACGTGGGGGGACCCCGGGTGTTCTCACAGTGGCCCCGGTTGCTCACACAGTGGCCCCAGTCGGTCACTCAGTAGCCCCAGTTGGTCACACGGTGGCCCCGATGCACCAGCCGCGAGTGCCGGGGCTCTCCGTGCGGATCGCTGAGCAGCACTTTGGAATGGTACAATTCCTCGTTATTGGTCGGGCTGTCACAAATGTTTTGCGGTGGAAAACCTAATTTCCAAAAGCCTTCTCCCCAACATCGTTTTCACGCTGGAGATATGCTCTTGCAGAAGAAACTCGTTTCCCTCGAGTGCAATTCAAGCAAAATCTTAAATTTTTGTCCACTCTCAGTTTCTGTGGAAATTACTAATAATTTAAATTTTTTTTAAATACAAAGTTTGCGTTTTTGCAGCAGAGGAGGAGTCATTTTCCATACAGGTCTATGAATTAACTCTCATAAAACCCCAGCCAGCAGCTCGAGCATAGTTTTCTTTTTATGGATGAGAAGCCGAGAAGCAAAGAGGTTAAGTGATTTGGCTCCAATCCCTACAGGCACCATTAAAAGCTCCTGGCTCCCAGTTCTGTGCTCAGAATGTTAGATCGCATGACATATCTTTGTGAGGCAGTTAAATGCTTTCAGACTCCCTTGGATTTCAGGGAGACAACCAGTCAGTCTATGGAGAACAAAAAGTGATGGAGCAGCCTTGCCTCAGCTCACACAGTGTGTCCTCAGCAGAACTGGAGAGAACCCTGGTGACTCCTAGTTCTGTGCATGACACAAATCCACAACACGGCTCATCAGACAGAGAAATGGCACTTTCTTCTGGCCCACCAGGACACTGTTCCACGGACAGTGGTGTTTGTCCTGCATCTGAAATCTATTTGATATCCAGAACTGAAAACTGGAGCTGTTGAGTCTGAGTGGTGATAGTACAGCATCACATCATCAGCCCCAAAATGGTGATGGGCAGCCACAGGGAAGAAATAAAAGTCTGACAAGACTTTTCTTTGTTAGAGCCCATGAGCTGAAGTGCCTAAGCTGTATTTTCACGTTTGGTACTTTCATAATGTCTAAAAATGGTTAAAACATAGCATTCCAACCCAAGCCATCTATGTTTTCCTTATCCTTCAGATTTTGTACGTGCTTATACAGTGTTTCCAAACCTTGTGAGGGAGCAAGGTCTTACTAAAAGAATGATATTTAGCTAGGCAGAAGCTAAATAAAATAATAAAATAAATGACCCATGGTGAGGGTTTTGTGTGTTCTCCATAAATACAAGACTACCTCACACCTGTGCTCTAAGTGTGCACGTGTGACTTCAGAGGCTGATACCCAAAGTGAGGTTCCCACTGTGGTGAGGCATCATAATCTGAAATTACCTGTTTTTTAGTTATTTCCACTAACAAGTGTCTCTTCTCAGATACTTTGAAAACTCAATCACTCTGTATATTGACTATTTCACTGAGAGCAGCCAAGATGGAATATCTTATTTAAGCTCTTTTGTACACTGGAAAACACAACGTTTGTTCCTGGGTGGTTTAGATCTTGTCACTCAAGCAACTGTGTGTGTGTTAACACTTTTCCATTGAGGTTTTATTATCTTCATTCACAATATCTCTCTTTTAGGACCTGTTACTTCTTCCCTTGGCATTTTTCTTTTATACTGAGCCAGGTCTTGATGAACCAGGCTGAGGAACTTGACTATATTGATGATTTTGCAGGAGCTGCTCAAGAAGCCCCACATCCAGTTCAGAAACCACTGTTCAGAATTGAGTCTTTTATCACAGGATCCAGTACCAGTCTCCTTTTCCACTTCAGAAATTATTGTTTAAAAATACAATTCCAGAAATGTAAGTGATTTATTTTTAATTCAGAATACTTGGTTAAGGAGTCCTTACAAACTAAAAACCAGCAGGTTTTTATGAGCAATCTGATATATATTTTTGCTGTTCCTTAGCCAGTTGTGGAGTTGATAAATATCAATGAATATTCTAAATTTTAGGGGGGAAACAACCATACTGTTTTCCCTCCTCACAAAACTTCTAATCTTGTTTTTCTTTGAACTCCAATTTCTGTTTCTCCCCCAGCAAAAAAGAAAAAAAGAAATTACTAGTGTTCCTTGTTTTGGGGCCCTGTGGGCACTCAGGACCTTAACTGTCCTCACCTGTGGCCTGCCCAAGCTCCACCCATGGTTCCAGGAGCTCTATTTAAGCTCAGCTCTGGGCTCTGGTTTGGTCGAGGGTGTTGAGGTGTCTCTTTGCAGCTGCATTGTGGTGCTCAGCATCACAGCTTTGCCTTGAGGGCTTTTTTTCTCTGCTTGATCTTGGACTTGCCTCATTGCCATGGACTGGCTTGGCAGACCCTGGTTGCTGTCCCCAGAGCTGATCCTGAAGTGACTTCTCAGCTTGACCTTGTCACCAGAGACTCTCATGATGTGGACATGTGGCTGGAGCTGCCTCAGGCCTGCCCTGCTCACCTTGTTCAGGTATGTGGGACAGGGCAGTGGCCCCACATCTCTCAGGGAACAGCCAGCCCACTTATTCCAAACATGTGCAAGTCAGTGTTCTTCTGGCTGTTTTGCTGTATAATCCTCTTCCCTTAATGGTGGGGAGGTAGGAAGTGTGAGCTACTACTGCTGGTCTTGTTCTTTTCTCTCTTTGAAATAGTTTGAATGTTTGGAACTAAAATAAATAAATAGCAGATAAAAAGATCTACAGAGAGGAGCTACTTATCCAGTAGCCTGATAAGAAACCTAGAAATTAAGTTAATTTCTTCAACTGGTGATCCCCTACCCAGTGAATCGAATGTAAATTTTTTTAAATGCATTTTTGCTTCATTTGGAAAAGGAGCTCTTCTGTAATTCAGATTTTGTACCCCTCCTCTGCTCTGTTAAGGAATAGCCAGATAAACTGGTTCCTCTTAGCTCCTGGTATTTCTGCTGAATTCACAGAATTCATGTTGTTGACACCTACTTTGCCTTGTATGTGTGAGGCTTGTGATTTTATTCTACTGAGGTTACTTTTATTATCAAGTCAATTCAAATTTAGTAATATCTAGTTAAAATCTGTTTTACAACTCAGTGGATGAACATCTTGGTCTGGATATGCTTAGAGATGAACCTGAGACTGGTGTCTGGCCACCCACTTAGTGATGTTTGGGCTGTGTAATATGTATCCTATACTCTGTGTAGCAATTCCTGGAAAAGCCCATGTCATTGCTTTCCTTGTCTTAAAAATTATCATAATCAGTGAAGAAACATAATTTTCTGCCTCTAAAGAAACAGAGGCACTTGGAGTCACAGCAGTGGGAAGTGGTGAGTTGGTGGCTGTGAGGGGAAAATAACATGTCATGTACTGATGTCCATCACTGAAATGCTCCACAAATATTAGTCCTCATAATCCCTCTTTCAAAGACACAGAGATAGAATTAGTTTAAAATAGCCTTTGCTGTGCCTTGTCCAAGAGCCTGTGTTAAGTCACTGGCAGATGCAACATGAACTTCAGTCCTGTTACTGTGCACCCAGTTCCCCCTCTGGCACAGTCACCTTGTCCTGGGCAGGTGCTGCCAACTTGAGCTAGGAACCCCCATACTGGGAGGAACTGGGGGAAAGACCTAAGCTCTGAACTGGTGGCCTGGATTACTTCCATTTTTTGATGTATGATTTCTTCAGTCCCTGAAAAAAACCTGAGTCCTGCCATCTCATACCACCACAAATGGAAGGAAAATGGTATTTAGTGTATTTGAGGGAGAGGGCAATGAGTAGCACGGCCGCAAGACTTTGCTTCAGAAGTTTTGTGAGGGTTGGAGCTCTGGGGTAAGGACAAGGCAATTCATCTAGACTTTCAGTTTCCTTTTTTTAAGCATGCTTTATCATAAATTATTATTATTGCTGAGGTCTAAAAGGGAGCTGTGTAAGTGGCCAGTAGTTTTTCTTGTGAAAACTGCTGAAATTCCCTGTAACTTGAGCAGTGTCACATTGATTGGCATGGCCTGGGCATTGTCTCTCTGGAATTCAGTGGAGCTCCACTTTCATCAAGAGCACTTTTGGTTGGAGATGCACTCTGATTTGTGTTTGACGTGCCTGGCAACATGGTAATGAGCAGCTTTATAAATAACTTGGTATTCTCTCTTCATGTCTTAGTACTTGTATTGTTATTTTTATGGTACTGTAATGTTTATTATGGTTGTTTTATGGTGTAATTTGATTAGTGTGTTACCCTAATATCACATGGAAAAGGGGAGGGAATTCCTGTCATACTTCTGAACACTACCTCTTCTGTTTTTGTTTGAGGAACCCAAAGCCCTTTGGTGATCATTAATTGTCCCACCCCATAGAAGTAAACAAAGCACAGAGACCTTAAATGATTCCCCCAAGCCCACACAACAAATCAGTAGCAAAGCTGAGAGTTAGACCTCAAGAACCTGAGCTCCTGATGTCTGTGGTAACCACTAGAAAATATTCCCATCACAGGAACAGCAGGTATAATAGAAATGAAGATTGTCATGCTGCAGTTCTTTTAGGTCAGTTATAATGAGAACACTCAATGTTTTATAAACCCTTTAGGCTTCCTGTTTAGGACTTGATCAAACCATAAACT
Source organism: Formicarius rufipectus (assembly GCA_013399695.1). NCBI lineage: Eukaryota > Metazoa > Chordata > Aves > Passeriformes > Formicariidae > Formicarius > Formicarius rufipectus. The sequence goes on along the minus strand of VXAU01005047.1, from coordinate 1,590,524 downwards.
GCTCGTTTAAATAAGCTCCAAAAACAAAATGTACTAGAAAGCTGAGGAGCAAGGAGACAACATCTAACAGCAAACTTATGTTTATTGCTCATTTGCTTCCCTTGCTGGGATGATGCTGTGTACTTAGATTAAATATGCAGAGCCAAATTTATCCCTGGGGTGTAGTTTTTTTGGACTCTGAATGACACCAGGGTGAATTTGGCACATTTACACTCAAAATTATTACAGGTTTTACGAATATTTGGAATGGTGTCAAAATGTTGTGGGTTAAATTCTGTTCTCAGTTCCACCAGTGCTAACACAGGTTAACACCGTTCTGATCTCACACTGGATTTACAGCAATGTAATTCCACTGGCCCAGCGTTCAGCTGGTGTGAATTAGTTTATCTGCACTGGAATGCAGGCAGCTCAGCTGCTTTACACCAGCTAAGAATCTGACCCACATTTAACAGAATTACTCCTGAAATACACAATAGCAAGTGCAATGTGAATTAGGTCCACTATGCCCCGAATCTGCTGAGGGGACGCATAGCTGAAGCTGGTTCTGCAGCTCTGCAGAACACCGAACCGGTGTCACAAACCTGAACCTGACCCCCATTCGCTCTTCTGATGCTTTGTAAGTTTTAAAATAACACTGCAGCGTTACACATGCTGCACGTGTGTAAATCATCCCAAACTGCTGCAAATCATTGTCTGCTCTCTTGTTTCAAAGCAGAGATTGGGAAGTGCTTGGTGATATTTGGGCTCAGCTCAGATACTCCAAAGCTTGGACGGATGGATTGTTTTGATTCTTTCTTTGAACTCCTTTCCCACCCCGGCTAAAAGAAACAGATCCACTCAGTTCAGCGACAGACAAGTTGGAGACAACGCGCCACTGCCCTCCCCTGTACCACCCCCCGCATGCCAAATTTGCAGACATCTGCGAGCTGGAGCGCGGTGCTGCAGCAGTAAAGAGGGGCTGGTATTCCTGGGATGTGCTGCCTTTAGCAGGCACAAATGACTGGAATTCACCTCTCTTCTATGGGCCTTAACTAGGTTTACGACTGGGGGTCTTTTGTTTTAAACCACTATGCGGAGGTGCCTTTGCAATGCTAAAGATTTAACTAAATTATAATGAATGATCCTCACCAGCACTGTGCCCCTAATTAGAACAAGTCGCACAGACATATTGTCTCCTTGATTTCCTCTGTTACATTTCTCTCACTCTCTTTCTCTGCCTGGGACACATGGGTCCCATTAAACATTTTAGCATTTAATGTGGTTCCCTTAAATGACTTCTCAAGTTTTCGAGTTCCATTTAGAATTGTGTTACTCTCCTGACTGTGGTTTTGATTTTGTTATGTTTCATGCATTTAGCCAAAGCAACTGCTCTTCTCCCCCCTCTAGTGGGGAGCAGCTCTGGTCTGTGGAAGCTGTGTGTGTATTGTCTACCTGTACATTTTGTAGGCATTCATACAAATCTTTACATAGATATATAAAATAAGGAAATTGGGGGGAAATAGCTCCTTATGATTAATTAATGCAAGCATGGTGGTTGTGTGTTCTTTCAGTGCAGTTGATTTGTTAGTGAAAGCAAAGCATTTCTTAGTTTAGCATCACTATATTTCTATCAAGATCCCTTTGTAAGTGGTTCTATAATACACAAAGCTTCCTATTTATTTTCAACCTAAGTAGAAATGACTGACAAAAGCTTTTATAGCATGTAGGACATGCACAATGTATATTATTGCCATTGAAGATCCCTGTTGTACAGCTGGAGTGCTGAAGGACAGAGATTTTGTTGTTGACTGTGTTGTCTGTTATGTACTTCCTCAGTAACTGCTACAATGAGAATTCCAAATTGTCTTTTCCAAGAGTATCAAGTCAAGTTCAAGGTCTGGACCCTAATCCTCAAGGTATTTTGTGGCCAGGGCCCAAGGTGTCTCATAAAGCTTGTCTGTGCTTGTCTTAAAGATTGTCTGTACCACTGTTGTTATCCTGTTCCAGATCTATGCCTGGATAATTATTTTGGAATAAGAATGTCTTATTTCCCCCACTTTCCCTATTTAGTTAATGCTCCTCTGAAATTGGTACATACCTATTTAAAGGAAAAGGGCATTCTTAATCCAAGATAAGCATGTCTTTCCAAATAGTGTTATTAACAGTAAAGAACACTATAATAGAATAACTTTGCAGTGTACTTACCAGAAGTAAGATTTATTTAAAAGAAAAGGCCTTTCCACGGTCAGAAAGGGAATCTGTTACCAAATTGAGCAGTACACTGGATTTCTGAGCTCCTGGTTATCTGAGTGGCATTATGTTAAGGACCCGTGTCTGTAAAGCTGTTGACTTTCTCAGCGACACTGGTTGCTGTGTTAGGACTGTGAATCCAGAAGCTTATTCCTTCCTGCTAAAGGCATTAATTCTCTGGTTCTGATACTGTTGTTGTAGTATTTTAATGGTGTACCTTGACATGCTGCAACAGAAACACAGGATGTAATTTCAATGACAACATCTCGCTGCTCAGGTCCCTCAGATGTGAAATCAGCTAAGATTTACTTATGGCGACTTCCCAACATTGCTTGTTCTTTAGATAATTCTTGAAAGTTTCCGTGATGTATTGGCTTCCAGGGTTAAGCCACAAGAAACTGGAAATTTATCTCTGGTGCTGAGATTTAGGTTTCATTGACAGCTAAGCCTTCGTATGGAGTGCTGATGTGTCCTGCAAGGGGGAATGCAGCTTGTTAGTAACATTAGCAGATTGGTGAGTCCTCAAACACGTCCACGGATAATTGTGTTTTAACCTTGTGTTCTTTATTATAATCTGGTGTCTGATAAGGGGTGACAGGGGAGATAAGGGCAGGAAAGGTGCCAGGAAGATTTCATTCAGCCTTGGACATTCTGCTGTTTCCTCTGAGCCGATGCCTGACTTGGCATCTTCTTTAAAGCAGAGGAGGCTAGGATTGATGGCAGGCTCTTTAATGCCTTTCTTACCAGCCCCTCATGGAGACTTTAACATTCCTGCAAAGAGATATCACAGGTCTAGGATCTGTTTCTGGAGTCATTCTTCCTGCAGCAGTGCGAATGGGCAGCTTTTGTTTCCATCACAGCAATGATCATTGTTTAAATAGAGCTCTTTGCCCTGTCAAAAAACAATATATTGTTTTCTTCTGATAAATGCAGTTTTGTTAAAATTGAAATGTTACTCCAGGGAGGGTATCAATTTTGGCAAGATTTTCCATGGGAAAGTTTTTTAAAAAAAAAATCATCTTGGCTTTGTTGAAAGAATTTTTATCAAGTTGAGATATTTTTGTTTGACTCCATGATTTGTTTTTATACTAATGTAACAAGGATAGAGATTTATACATACAACTGCATTACTATATTCCATTATTTCTATGTGATTGTAATTTAAATGTTTAGCTAATCCTAAATATTGCAAAGTNGGGGGGGGGAGGGGAATCTGATATTTCAATTGAGAACGAAAACTTTGAAATACTGAAATTTCCTATTAAAAGAATTTCTGGTTTCTGAATAGTTCCTATAGTCAATGCAGATATTAATTTCTCTAGCTGATGTTTTAGTTTTTCATAGCTCTGCAGCCTTCTGAAAAAAAACTTATATTGGATGAGAGCTGTTCCCTAGAAAAGATTGTGATAAATGTTTGCCTTTCCAAACTAGAGTGGCATTTCTTCATCTTCCCAGAAAAGTAGCCCTGTTTCCTGCTGGCCTTTTCTCACAAGACTAAGTATTTCACTATATTAATACCTCATGACTGCTACTACCGTCTTTGGAATATAATTTTTATTTTATGAATTAAAGTTGACAAACTAATATCCAGACTCACTCTTACACTGCTTTGCCTCTGAGAGATTTGCTCTATCACAGTCCTCCTGTATGGTCTTGGGTGAGGAATTAAGTCTTCACTTCCCTGAGCACACTGTGGTGACTTTCTAGTCACCAGAGAGCTCTGTGCCTCTCACCAGGGACAGCCTGTGCTGAAAAATCCTGACTCATGTAATTTGAAGGGTTAAAACTCAAGGAGGCAAAGCAGCACCAACAAAATGCCATGCCTTTGATTTAATAAAGAGATAATCCTCTTTCTATTAGCTATGATAATAATGACTCACCAGTAGTAAATGAAGGAATACACACAGAATGACATCATGTGAACAGCACAGTGTCTGTGGGACTTAAAATGAAGAGGATTATTCCAATATATCAGTTCTGAGCCTAAAACTGGCAAGGATGGATCTGGAGTAAAATTTAACATAAGAAATGTTTATTGAAGCACTAACATGAGAAAGGAATTATATAACTGAAGCTATTAAAAACAATAAGCTCCTATTTCAAAAGCCTTAATTTCAGTAGAATAATATACACCCAGATAGACATAAGGCTGTAATTCTATTGAGTCATTCCAATGACATCAGGAACCACAAGAGGGGACGTGCCATGGCTTATTGATGTCTGCAAACCACACCCCATCCCCTGGATGGAATTACAGCCTCCATCTTTCCATCTTACACTGGAGACCAGAGTCTCATCTGGCTCTTCACGCAGAGGGAATTGCCCTGAAGTCAGGGGAGTTGGTCTGGGCTGACACTGGTGGAAAAAAGAAGTTACAGCCCTGATGGCTCACAATTCTCAATGCTTCTCATCAGCCCATCAATTTCTAGATGTCTTGCTTTATCACAGCAAAAGTTTCCAAGTCCCTTCTATGGATCAGAGACTATTTAAAACAAATTATAGACCCTAGCAAATTAACATTTTTTTATAAGGTTTATCACCCTGTGATTTTTTTACAGATAAAGGACTTGTTTGTTGATTTTTGTGGGACAGGATTAGCCCTGATCACCACAAGGATTGTGTTGCTTGCATGGAGTGGTAGCTGGAGGTGCCTGAAGTAGCCACTTGGTCGAACTTTAGGGCTAAAATGATTGTTTTACTGTACTGTGTGTAGAGAGAGGTTCTTGGAGAGAGTGACTCAGAGCAAAAGTTGAGTAAGGTATAGATGAGATGTTCAGGCTATACAGCTGCACACTGGGAACAGTGATACACAGCTGACCCCTGTGTCCCTGGGGCAGGCTTGGAGAGCTTTCTCTGCAGCTCTGGTGACCCCATCAGGGAACAGCTGTTTAGGATGCACACCTGAACCTGGTCCCACAAAATGCCTCTGAAAAATCTTGCAGCCCACCTGTTCTCTGGTATCCCTTGTGTAGAAAACTGGTCTAGATACCAGTTAATTTTTACTTGTACTAGGCTTAGGTTTAATGTTGTACTGTAACAAGTAAAGAAACACCATTTATATCTAATGGGCCGAAGCTCCTTCTGTTTACTATTCTTATATTTGGCTACTAAATCCTGAATATCTATTTCTGGTAAACTGAATTCCAGTGTGGAGCAGAAGAAGAATAACTGAGAGGTCAATGAGAGTCACAGTGGTGCCACTAAGGGACAGGTCCTGGTGTCAACAGCAGTGCTGGGGGGGAGGAACCACCCTGCTCCATTATTCACAGGGTGCTGACAGGGTATCTTTTATGAGGAGTCTGAAATATTCTGGAATCTGCTCCCTACCCTAGTGCAAAGGAGACCAGATTTGGTGACTTTACAGGCACGTTGCAAAAGACATTCATTGTCAGATATCTGGGGAAAGTGAGGACATGGCCCTGCTCCTCTGCCCTGGAAGGGGAGCTGAGGTGCTGGAGAGCCCATGTCTGCTTGTTTTGTCTGTGCTGTAACACCAAAAACTTCTTTACCTGAAAGCTAAACAAAAAATATATACAGACTTGATTAGAGGAAGTAAGCAACAGGAAATTCTACCTATGGCTTGAAGAGAAATTGTTTATAAAATGAGCATCACGGTCTGTTTTCCCTGTGTTGTTCTTGGGTTTCCCCTCTGTCTCCTTCTCATTGAATGTAGAAATATTTTATTGTTCAAAGAGCTGATTTCTTGTTTTGGAGGTTTTTTGTTAACAAGTTTCTAAATGCCTGATTGTTTACTTCACTCTGCTACTGGAGATTGCATGAGAAAGGCAATTACTAGATGGAGCTGCATCAGTTAAAAGGTGGATAAATAAATGAACAGGGAAGGTGATGTTTTGGAGCAGAGCTGTAAAACTTCTATGTAGGGTCATTTTTCTAATTATAGGATGGTGAAGCTGAAGACTCCAGTGCCCAGGCAAAGGATGAAAAAAAGTATCCAACTGAATAAATAAATCTTTTGAAGAAAAAGATAGTTGTCTGCCAAGAAACCTAATATGAAATGTTGAGAGTGCAGTTCTGAAAAAGATTTAATTGGAGATATACTCCTAAGAATATGTAAATAGTCTTTCCGTTTCTTAACTAAAAGGAGAAACAGATGCCAGTTCTAAGATCTGAGATCAAATATGAAAAGTACTGAGGCCTCTAAATGTCACTTTAAAAAGTATATAATTAGATTCTTATCTTGCTAAGAGGTTGGCCAGTAGTTTTTCAGGGAAAGGTATAAACTCTTTGGATATATTTTACAGCAAATGGTTCAATCATCTACTTTAAGTGCAGTAAAATTCAAACATCTAGATTTTAAAATGTAATTTAGAAATTTAAATAGCCTTAAGACAAAACAGAGATATGTCAGTTTTGACTAGCCAGTGTTCTGGCACACATTAGTTTGGACCTACTGATTAGGGATCCAGTGTCTTTTCAGTGTTTGGGTGCCCCAGCAGTAAAAATTTCTGTGATGGTGTGTGGACTTGATTATGGTGTCAGCTGCAGAGACATCAATGAATTTGAGTAAAAGAAGTAAGTCCATTTTTATTCACTTAAGACTCTGCTAGTCAACAGAATGTCAGTCTTTACAAATGAAGGACAACATGTTGCTCCCTGGTGTTGTAGGTCAGTCACTAAATTCCATGTGGTTTTACCCTCCCTGGCTTCTGTAGGGACCCCCAAGGAAAACACTGAACCATACAGCAGCAATTAATGTGGACAGAGGGGGTGGCTCAGTCACTGCCTGACATGGCACTTTTTCATTTGCATGGGGGCATTAGATAATTCAACAAAAATTAGTGTACTCCACTATGCCTTCAGCAGCAGCCAACAGACTTGAGACCCAGGAGTTTATTTTGTTTGTCTGGGGCAACCACTCTGACTACAGTTCTACCAAAAGCCAAGACATAAAATGATTGTGACACTTCTGATCCAGTAGGAATCTGTAAGTACCAGAAAATTCAAGCAACTTTCATTCCACAAATCACAGGTTCAGGTAGGAGGCTTGGTCTTGGGCTGATTTTGTTCAGTTTTGATTACTGCAATAAATCTGAAATTAAACTGAGCTTTCCAACACTGAGTTTCCAGTGATGCCAGGCTAGATTTATGGTTCTGGGAACAAACCATACAGTTTTGCAGAGATTGTGGTGTTGCCATAGAATCATAGACCTAAAGAGTCTAGTTCAGTCCCTCTGCCTGCTTTACACAGAATGAACTCCACCTCAATCCTTTAGAATCAGATGCTTGTCTGGCCTGTTTTAGGGACCAGTAATGGTAATTCTCCATAGATGTTTATAGTAAAACACTTGGAAAAAAAAATTACACTGGCCAGCTCCTTTGTTGATGCACCCAGATGTACCTCAGTGGCAGTCAGTTACGTGGCTGTGGCCCATGCACGGTGAAACCAGATCTTTCTTGTGTTAAATGTTTCCACTTCACTGTTCAAAAACACCTCTGTGAAATAGTTTATACAAAATTAAGGTGGTAAAAAAATTGGTTGCAATCAACCTATTTCCCTTATCTTGGGAAAAATCTTGGTTCAAACCTTTGAAAAACCAATACTTTCTACTTTTTCCAAAGAAATGTTCCACTGTTATGAAATTGTGACAAAATGTAAAATTCCTCAAAACTGAAGTTTTCCAAGCATTCCTAGCAGAAGGTCAGAACGGTGCTAGAAGTGGAATTTTATGTTGTTTCCCTGCCCACCCCTGTGGTGTTGGATGTGCTTCTCTTTCATCCTTCAGAGCTACTTTAGAGGGACAGCACTTTAGAAGGACAGCAAATGAATGCCACTGCCTGGAAAGCCCCCAGGAAACCTTCCCCTTGCCTTCTGCTGGCTCTGAGCAGACCTGAACCGAAAACCCGAGAAGGAATTCGGGCTGCCTAACTCTGCTGGGTTCTGTTTGGCCACGTTATCCCCGAAACACAGACCGCAACCTCCGCCGGCGACACTCCTGCCTCTCCCCTCATCATCCTCGGCGTTAAACTGCTGCAAATCCACAGCGTGCTGCTGTCCTGCTGTCCCGTCCTCTTCGGGACCGACTGCAAATGTTTAGCCTGGCCAGGAGAGCATCTGGGAGGGCTTTTTCTTTTCGTGGGGACAGTAGCAGCGGCGCCGGGGCCAGCGCAGACGGGTTGGCACCTCTGCGACAGCATCACCTTTGCCGGCCGCCTCCGCTCCCGGCTCTCCCACACGGCACTGGAATGTGCCTCTTGTCTGCTGCCCGGCTGGCTTGCGAGGGTTTGAAAAGGTTTAATTTAGCTCTCATTTGAGTCCCCTTGCGCTGCCAAAAAAATCTGAACTTTGGTTCCAAGCAGGGCTCAGGAATCTCGGCTCCCAGGAGAAAAGAGGAGGGGAGGACAGGGTAGAAGAAGCTGGGCGTTTTAAAGGAGAGAGAAGGAGATGATACTAGATAATTTTTTTTTACCCGTATTTAAAGAGGCGGTTGTTTTGTGTTCTCGTCCGCACCGCGCTGTGACTGAAGGGCGAGTGACGGGCTCCAAAATTTGGGCTGACAGCGACACTCCGTGGCCAGCTGGAGCCGCCGGGCTGCCCTGCCCGCTGGCTGTTGCAGGGGGTAGGTGCCAATTCCCTGGCTTGTGCCTGTTTGAGATGCAGAGATGTGCCGGGCCAGCCTGTGCCTTGAGGAGCTCCAGCGCGGTCCTCTGTGTTGCTCACACAGTTCGTGGCATCCCCAAGATGTGGCTGGGGGCTGAGTGTGATGTGGGGAATCAGGGAGCTGGCACAGGTGGGATGCCCAAGGCTCAGGTGTGCCCCAAGGAGATCAGGAGAGTGAGTCTCCTGCACTGTGCCACAACAGTGGAGACCTCATCATAGTCTGCATCTTCCTTACAAGGGGAAGAGGAAGGGCAGGCGCTGATCTCTTCTCTGTGGGGACCAGGGACAGCACCAGGGAACAACTGGAGCTGTGCCAGGGCAGGGTTGGGTTGGATCTCAGGAGAAGGTTCTCCCCCCAGAGGGTGGTGGGCACTGAACAGGCTCCCCAGGGCAGGGGGCACAGTCCTGAGGCTGCCAGAGCTCCAGGAGGATTTAGATGATGCTCTGGTGCACAGGGGATGATCCTGGTGCAGGGCTGAGGATGGGACTCAATGATCCTTGTGGGTCCCTTCCAGTTCAGCACATTCTGTGATTCTGTGAACATCTGTGAGCACGTTTATACAGTGCAGCTGTGAACAATGTCTGCCCTACAGAACTGCAGAGGTGCAGAGCAGGATCAAATTTATGGCTTCATGGACAAAGCAGGGACCACTGTCTGGCCTGGTGTAAATCACCATCACTCAGATGAAATCAATACAGTGTTGGTAAATCTTGTGTTATTGGAAGTCTGGTAATATTTGGTGGGTTGCTTAAAGCCCCAAGTCCTGTCTCACATGGATGCATAAGAATCTCAGCTTTCATTTTCAAAAGGCCTTGTGCTTGTAGGGAAAAGTTTGATAATGTGACCCAAGCATTCCATAAGGACTTAAATATCTGGAGGCAGATGGAAAATGTGGAGGAAAAAAAAAAAAAAGAGGGGGAAATCCAACATGAGTTCTCTGCTACACTTTCAGATTTTCAAAATAGCCTCATTATTCTGGAGACCCTTGTGGCTCCTTTACTGGATTGAAATGAAATTAAAAAATTTGCAGTGTCTTAGGATTTGACCTAAATTTTCTTAATACAATAGCATTGGTATGGCAATAAGTCATTCTTGTATGAGTAGGACATTGTATTAAAAGCTGCATATGCCATTTCCTATTAATCTTCTCTTTTTAGACTGTTTTCTCCCTTTTCAGTTCTGTTAGTGTGTCCAACTAACTATGTAAAACTCAGCAGCTTTGGTCTCACTAGCTCAGAAAGAGTCAAGGTCTGTGAATTTATAGCTATTGATAGTTTTTTGTGCCATCCCAATCATCAGACAAACAAAACATTTCATGTGTGCATGTAAGGGTCAGTTACACAAAGCAGCAGCCACAGGGACCACATTTGCAGGAAGATGTTTCTCTCCTCTCTGATTATGGCATCTGTGGTGGGCAGTTTAACAGCTGTCAGGGAGAAAACTCTGAGGCTTCTGAGAAGATCAGCAATGGGACATGTCCAGTGATCTTGTTGACCTCAGATGTCAAACATAATTGGGTTAACACACCAAGCACTGAGCTGCACAGAGCTGTCAGCTTATTCCAAAACTAACACCCAAAAGGTGCAGTTCTTCAGCCAGTGGGACTCCTCAGACAGGAGTGACCCCTTGGAAGTGTGAACAGGAGGACTTCTCCAAAAAGATATCTGATGCTGATCATTTGTTTACTAATAGCTGCAGGCTAAGTTATGATGGCAAGAATAAAGGCATTTGTGTCTAGAGAGATGTTCAGCTGTGACAGTTGTTCATGCACTGTGGCAAGGGACACCAGCAGCCAAAGGCAGTTTCCAAGCTGACTGTAGTGTTGGATGTGGAGATGCCACTTGCACTTATGCTGGGGATGCCAAAAGATCTCAGGGAGCTGGGGACCTAAATTCCAGGCACATCTGAATGGTAACTAAATAGAAAATAGAAAAAAAATCTGAACTTGCCCCATAGGTGTTAAATATCACGCAGCCCTCTACCACCATGGAATGTAGATTGCAGGGATAAAATTTGCAGATGAATGTTGGAACTACACTTCATATTTTTATACGCTATACTATAAACTATACTATACAAAATTTAAGTTTATACTTTGCTGAGAATTGTATCCCCTGCTACTGACTATTTCCAGATGTGAGAAATGTTACTGCTTTTTTGAAAGTGGTATAAACTCGGACTAGGTAAAAGCCTGACATACACTGTAGGAAGGTGAACTACTGCAGTAGTCTGCTGCTGGATGAAAAAGGGAGTAGAGCAAAACTCTGGGAAGGAAAATGTGGGGGGGAGGGCGGTGGGGAGGATGGAATAAACAGCTGGGGAAACACCCTGGCTGTGTGAGCTAAAATGGAACTACCCTCATAAAATCTTTACCGGGCTCTGAAATGAGGAAACCTCAGCTTGAATCTGTTCTATTACAACAATGTAAATAATTGCTTTGGAGAGTTGTAGTGATATAAGATGGAGGTAATTAAAAGGAGGATTGGACCTGCTAGATGGATAATGAAGAGCCTTAAAGTTTCAAAGGGACAGACAACAATCCTTTGTTTCCATGTCAGTCTTCATTTGATATTCTTGCAAGCGTCACAAATAGTAATTAAACTTCAGAATAGCTACTTTACAGATTACCAGAGAAGATGTAAAGAGATTAGACAATTTGTCTAGATTGACAGAGTGAGTGAAAGCAGAAGGAAAAGCAGGCATACCTCGGGCTCTCATTTGCAGGAATGCAGTGACCAAAGTACTGCCCAACACTGACAATCCACTACTTGTGGAAGCAGCATCCCATATGACTGGCAGGCTGGTGCTATTTGTGTCAACCTTATGCATGAAGTTAGTTACACATTTCATCTTCCAGGTTGATAATAAGATGGATAATTAGGCCATAAGAGGCTTGAAATGATTGTACTGGTAAACTCATGTATTGCACAGCAGCAGTGGCTCTCAAAACACACAGTGCTTCCAGATAGGTGACCTCACTAATGTTTTACAAAGATGAGACTAAGAAAGGAGCTTTCTGAGAGGGGAGTGCCAAGGTATCACAGTTGTAGCTCAAAATAGCCCAGATGCTGCATAAACACCACTCACATTGTGCACTTCATTAACTTTTTAGAATAATCCATGTTTGCACAGAATGCTTTAAGCCTTTCTGCACTTATCCCATGTATTCCCACATTCCTTGAAGCTGAGGGCTGGTTGATCCCACTCCTTTAGCAGTTCTGGGAGCCACAGGATGTGCTCTGGCCAGTGGGTATGTGCACACGGGTATGGACAAGGCACAGAGGTGTGATTGATGCTGCATTTTGGTAAAGTCATTGTAAATCACCATCATTCTGATTTTTTTTCTGAGAACTGCATTTTGGTAAAGTCATTGTAAATCACCATCATTCTGCTCTGGGTAGATTTCCCATTTCACCCACTCTGCCCTGGACACCCTGGCTTGGAATGCTGTCTCACCTTATTAAAGCTAGGTGGGTAAAAAAAGATTTGGGTTCAAGTGTGGCTAAACATTTTAAATTCATGCTGGAGGACAGATCCTGAGCTGCTGTCTTTCAGCAAGGATGTTATTCTATATCTGCTGAAGACATAGCTTCTGGTTTCTGATTAGCCAGAAAATAGCTTCTAAAAAGCCTGGGAATATAATATGCTGGGAATTCTTCACAGACTGTTTTTCCATTAGAACTGGCTGCCAGCCTGCTTATGAGGCTGTCTGACATCAGGTATATCTTTCTTAGGAAGTCTCTATTATCGGATACTAGTATTCTTTTTGTGCCAATGATTGAATTAAACTGTTCTGTTCTTATTTCAAAATGAAACCATTCTAATGTAAAAGCCATGGAGGGATAATATCCTTTAATTTAACTGTCCAAAGACACTTTTGTTTTAAATCAACCTGAAAATTGAAACAAAAGTTTGGCAGTCACAAAACAGCTCACGAGTTAGAGAGCTAATCAGACAGATGTCTGAGACAGTGGAAGTAAATACTGATCTTATTCACACTGATGAAAACTGAGAGTTACATGATAAAAGTCCTAGGAAGCCCTTCCATCAGCTCCAGGCTGAGATGATAATCACCATCTATGGAGCAGCAGCATTTGGCTCTGGCTGCAAAAGAAATCTCCCATCTCTGGAAGAATCGCCCTGTCCAACTGCAGCAGGGACTTCAGCAGCAAGGAGTGTTTGGGGATTTTTTTTTTTTTGGTCACTGACTAGAGTTGAAACTAATGAGGTGTTATGCTGAGACACCTCAAAGGAACTGATTTTTGGACATCCTTAAACTATCATGCTGCTCTCAGGGCTGGCTCAAGTTAGGCACCCCAGAACAGGCATGCAAAATCACTAGTCCTTTTTAAAATCCATCAGTCTTCATCTGCCTAGCAGGGCAGATTGGAAAATCAGGCTAATGTAGAAATATTAACTGTGAAAAGCCTTGAAAGTTCTACAAACCTAAAAAAGGTACTTATTAGTGCCTGTAAAATCTGTGTGCATAGTGCAGGATTTCTTCTTCCACCGAGCAGTAGAACATGCTGTGCTGAGCTCTCATCCCCATGAAACTGCTAATATGCTGTATTTATGAATAGTCATTAGGGAAAGCAAACTGTCTTTGCAGTTTTGGTAGCCAGCCAGCCCACTTGCCCTTATTCTACTAGAACTGCTTCTGACTGTGCTGTGTGGCTCTTGAGGATGAATTAAGGCAGAGAAGGAAATATTTCTGATAATGATACAAACTGAAAAGGGCTCGGTTTGCTTTAGAAGTGTGCTCTAGGTTGTTTGGGAACCAGCCCAAATGGGCTTGAGCCACTCACACAGCTCAGTTTACACACATTGCTCCCAGTGTCACCTCCTAACAGGACTAATTAACATCAGAGGGATAATTTATTAAAGATTTGACTTCGCTTTGCAGTTAGATTGGACTTCACTTTGCAGTTAGAGACCATGTAAATAAGAGTTACCCTGGAAACATGTTAAGAATGACTGTGGCAACATTAATATGCCCCCACTGTCCTTTCAGATGGATTCTAGGAACATGTAAAAAGGTGTTGGAAAATCCACTCCTGGAACTGAATACACTGTGATACATTTATTCAGGACTTGGATTTCTTTCATTTCTGTCTTTTACCTCCTCCAATTCATCCTACCTGTGACTCTCATCCTGGCATTCTGATGAGGACTGTAGAAATTCACGTGTTGGCTTTGAGAGGCAAAATGATTCTACCCATCTATGATGATATTAACATCTACTAAAAACTGATGAAATGGGTGGCATTATGATGTCAGGAGGATCAGAGCCAAAGGTGGTTTTCTGAACGGAGACTCTGCATGAATCTCCCCAGACTGCCCAGCAGTCAAGGAGATTATATTCTCAACTGTTAAAGCTGTTTACACATACCAACCAGCACTGACTGCCTCTTTGTGGCAAGTTGTTTACATGAATTTATTTTGGGAAAATTCCATTAGACGGGACCAAGATTTCTTCATAAATCATTGAATTTAGCTTGTGTACTGATAAAATCTGGTTAGTCATTTATTCTTCTGAGCAGCGTTTAGTTATGAGTGCTCATTATTTGTAAGGAGAACTTACATGGGTAATATAAAAAGAATGGATTGCCTATGGCTGTTTTCAGTGGTGGGTATTTTACTGGGAAAGATGTGTTAGAAAATGACCCTCCTTACCAATTCATCTAATAAAACAAAGGACTCATTAACTGGAGTCACAGACCTAATGTATGCTCTGCATTTTGCTAATTTAGCCAGCAAAAATCTCCCAGTGAGACACTGGTACTGCTTTGAAAGTGGCCCTGCAGATGTGTTTGCTGCAGTCTGTGAGGCTGTGTCCTCTGGAGCAGTGGGGATCTGGCTGAGGTCTTGCTGCTGCAGTGCTCAGTGCTTGCTTCATCAAAGGAGTCGATGCTGCCGGACTGGCCTGCGGAGTCCTCATCTCATGCACGAGCAGAGTTTCCACAGAGCACCATTTACCACATCATGGGAGGGATATATAGAGTCTGAGATGACACAAAATTCATTCCTTAGTTTTGAACAGAAACTTATTCTTGCTCTGAACTGGCATATATGTGCCTGCTCTGCAAATTCAGGTGAGATCTCAGGGGAAAAATGTCTCTCAAAATTCTTTCACTGATAGAGCATCCTTCGGCTGCTTTGCAACTTCTTTACATTTGCTGCAGTGCATTCATGTAGCAATAGATCATCACCATGCATTAAAAAAAAGGCCCAGAAAGCAAAGCCAGGATCCAGACATCAGTTTTAATACAAAGTTCTGGCAGGACCAAGATTTTGGTTGCTTCATTTCAAGCAAATGGACTAAGGTCAGATTCTCTGTCAGTACAACTGGAATAACTTTTTTATAACTGTCTGCATCAGTTTACATGAACATGGAATTTGACACCTTGCCATCAAATGGAAGGTGGCTTTTCATCCTCTAAATTCACACAGACATATTAATCCAACACTGAGGCTTGGCATAATCTCTAATTTTATATAGCACATTTCTTCTCCAAGTGCCTCACAAATATCACTCAAATGCAACCATGTCTGGTAGGGAAGTTAGAAACATTCCTCAAAGCTCACCAAAGAAGGCAACTCAACGCCTCCCTTTATTAAAAATAACATTAATTCAGAGAACCAGAGTTTCAATTGTGTTGGAAATATTCAGTCACTCAGACAGAACGGCATGGAGCTCAGTTAATGAGGTGTTTAGCTGCTCCTTCCAGAGCAGCTCCTTTATTCCTCTGCTTCAGGCAGTCTGTCTTTTGGATGATACTAGAAGCTTTACCTTGAATTAATAATTTGCATGTAAGCGGTCATCTTCAGAAGTTTCCTTATTGTAATGTACGGTTCCCATAAGGGCAAATGGGTTACAACTCCTCCAAAAAAGGCTGTTTCCACTGAAGTTAAATGATAGTAAACAGTTGGCAGGAATGCTCAAGGGTAAGCAGTATTTTGTTATGGAAGAAATATTTATGATATTTGACATATCTGGTGATGCTTGGTTTCTTGTTCCACAAGGTTGTATCTTCACCAGGAAACCTAATATGTAAGTTATTGTCTCAGTCAGCAGGTCCTCTGAAAAAGATCTCTGTGTGCAAATAACTCATATGAAGATTCAGGCTGTCCTCCTGAGAGGGGAAGAAACACAAAATCCTGCCCTCTAGACAACAAGAAAAGGCTAGGATGACACAGGTGGCTTATAAATTAGTCTCTGGATTAATTTAGTCGAAGGGTTTAAGACAGACTAGGAGAATTGGAGTTGATGTTTGTTGCCTGTGCAGGGAAGGGAGAAACGCAGGATGAACAACCCTCAAACTCTCACAAGCTTCTTCCTCACATGTGAGGCTGTGGGTGTTGGTTTAGGGCTGTGTCCACCTCTGCAGAGGCAGTGGCAGCAGTGGATATTAGGGAGTGGAAAGCAAGTTCCCTATATGCAAGTCCTTGCTGGACCTGCCAGCTGCCACACACTGCTCAGTGTCCTCAGGACTTTTCTACATGAGCAGCAGCTTTTTTTCCCAGCTTGAGTTCCTGAAGGACTCCTTTAGCAACCTTTCCCTGAGAAATGCACAGAACCAGCCTATCTCCCAGCCAGCTCAGCCTTGAACTCTGCTTGTTTGGCCCAGCCAACTTTAGGAGCTCACCTAAAGCCACATCTAAGCATTGGAGCATCCCTGCAAGAACAGGTGTGGCTGAGGCTGAGCTTGGGTGTGAATTGGACCCTAAAAGAGAACACATCCCACATTCACTCAGCAGAGTGTGGGAAGTCCTTGATCAGCAACAAGCTTCAGGCCAAGCAGTTACTTAATTATTATTTTTCTCCCCTTATTGATTGTTGGCCTTTTTATTTTAGAAAAAAAAAGATTCTCCAATCCATTCATCATGAAAGCACTGACTGAATGCAGCTGTGGCATGGGCACGATTTGAGAGTGCCTCCCCAGAGCTCTACCAACGCGCTTTTGTCCTGGCCAATTCCTTCTCTTCCAAACCTTGGCCTCTCCAAGGCAGACACTACCAAGTCAGGAGGAACTGAGACATATTATTAGGTGGTTTTGAGCTGTGGATCCCTGCCTATGAAAATGCTGTGCTTGCTTTCTCCCCGACCCAACACAGCCTTCCCGAGGCAGAGAGTGCAGCAAGGCTAAGTGTGACTAATAGGGAAAGGAAATGGTGAAGAAGGGCTATGTTCACACCACTCTCAAAATACATTCTGTGGGGAGGGCCCTGCCTGGGAGTTCCAGGGCATGTTCTGCTTTCTAGAGCATTAGGCAATGATGTGGCTCCAGTCTGTCTTGGGGATTGGGTTCCCCTCGCTGGCTGAACGTGGAGACCTCTGTCTTTATTTTGGTTGCTGTGCTTATCTCTGTGGTGCCCAAATCCACCCAAGGAACAAGGAGGACCATTGTGGCCTCCCCTAGCACAGGGCTGGGAGGTCAGGAGGGAGATCCTGGCTGCTCTTCCCCTGAGGGTTCCATTCACACAACTCTCCCCAGCAGGGTCTGAGAGGCAGCAGGTCCTGTGACACAGAAATACAGAGAATTGATTTTCTGTGTGACTTTTGGGAAAACTCCCTGGCATCTCTGTTTCTCTCACCTTTTTTTGCCTTTTACATGATCAGGGCACTGGCACAGGATTGCTTGTATTAGAGAGGGGGCTACTGTGTTGGGAATGATGAGGCATTAAAGGTCATGTTCTTCAAGCTGGAAGACCTCACACTGAAATGAGTAAATGCAGAAACTGGGAGGGTTTGATGTTTCATCCGATAGATAACAAGTTTGAACTGATTAAAAGATAAGGGAAAACTTTACCTTCCTAAAAAAACACCAATGTAAAGATAAGTAATTAGAGGAAGGCTGTCTATCACAAAAAAAAAAAAAAAAGAGCTCACAGAAAACACTTTCCCCTATGGTTAAAGGCACAGACTATAAAATAGAAATTTTTTTCCCTTCACAAATCATTTAAACATAAGTAAGAAATCAGTAGCTCCCTCTTCAGAAGCACCCTAAGGAATAAAAAGGCAGTGAATCATGGGTATTTTATTACTAGTCTGTGTGTCTATCTGATGGCAAGCATCAATGGCTTCCCTTACACAGGGTGCCCAGGGGGATAGAAGAATGCAGGGAATAGCTTACTAGTTTCTGTGTCTGTCTAGTGGCAGAAATCCATGTTTTCTTATGGAAGACACTGCAGCAGTGCAGGGGCAGCGTTTCAGTGTGTGTGTGTGCCTGGCTTTCTGGTGGCAAAGCATAAAGTGGGATTGAAATGTTGCCACTCAGTCACGCCAGCTGTGCCAGAGGGGCACAACCCCTGGGCTCAGCCCCTCATGGGGGAGGCAGGAATGTCTGCCAGGTGGGTTGGGAAGGGGAGCTATCACAAAGCATCAGGAGGCTGAGAGGGCTGGGGGGGCATATCCAGAGTTTAAGGATAGAAACAGATACTGATGGAGTTTATTCTGACGTGTGGGATGGGAATGCAGGTCGAAAGAATCGCCCTGTAGTGGTTGGTGCTCTGGTTTGGATGGAAGGGCATCAAAGGCTGGTGTTGGTGCATCTCACTGGTGGGAATGGCAATAACAGGGCAAACCAGGCAGATCCCAAGATTCGACTCCCCATGTAGTCCAAGCTTCACAAACAAGAACAGAGGGTCAGAGAAGGCCAGAGCCAGACAATCTCAGAGGAAGAAATCCTTTATCCATAATGCTGAGTGATCTGTTAAAGGGCTTATCTCTGAAAGCAGTTTTATTTTATCTGCATATGTTTTAGAGGGGGGTCTGTCTAGCAAGCCATGAGCATCCTCCAGTGATGTCTCCATGGAGTCCATAAATTCTGTGTGAGCTTTAATACTTTGTATAGAAAGTTAACCACATTATATCTACACCACAGACTAGGGAAGGGTAAAGATATATAGAGTAATTTTAAATAAGCTTGTGGGGACAGAGAACAGTCCAGCTGATCTCAGAATGGGATTGTTTGCCCTTCCAGCACAACTCTGCTGCTTTCCTGCTGGACTCTGTGAGCTCAGTGGTTTCCAAATAGGGCTTCTGTCTCTGCTTTACATCCCAGGGTGACACACAGACATATGCCAAGTCTTGATTTAAAGACTGTAAGTAACAGGAATCTTGTTCATCCCCAGATAAGATACCACAGTGATTAAGTGCCCTCATTGGTAAATTTGTGCATGTTATTTATTGGTATAGACATGGTCTCTAATGTTGACATTCTGATCTTAAATGGGAAGGGTTTCTAAAGACTGGCTGGTGCGTTTTAAACCTCTTGGCTGCTTCTGAAGATTGCTGTTTTTTTCTGATAATAACAGTGCTCCAAGATCTAGGCAAGAATAGCTTTTTTTCTCCTGAGTTTGGTTCATACTTCTATTCATCATTTCCTTATGGCAAAACATAATTTAAAAAACAAGCCATATAAAATTTTGTTCCTGTAGTGATTTATTTTATTTTCACAGTGTCTGGAGACATGATGTACTCCCATCCTCTCAGAGTGGTTATTAGCATTTGGCCTGGCTGTTTCTTGTGGAAAATCATAAAAATATTTGGTGAGCAAAAGAGATGCTAAGTGCTTTGGTGGTCTGATCAGGGAGGGTACTTAGAAAGACTGTATGTTTTGTTTTGAATGGAATGATTAGCTGTATCCTTTTCTGATGGCAGAGACACAAGATTTGCAGCAGAGTTCTGTGTTTTTCTTTTAAATCATTCTTTTCATTTAGAATGTTTGAATGTTTTGCATGAATCTCCCAAGTGGAATGTTTTCAGTTTTAACTACCTCTGGTGTTTCGGTGAAGGGTAAATAAGCATCCTGACAAGGCAACCATTGGAGCAGACCAGTAAGTCAAGGCCAGCTGAAACTTTATTAGACAGAGGTTGAATAAATTCCAGTATCACAGAAGATCAGGAGTCGTGGATAGAGGGTCTGAGTCAAAGGAGTGGAAATCAACCTCAGCAGGCTCTGGATCAGGCAAGTAAGGGAGGAACTGGCCAGCTGAGAGAGGACAGCTTCCCAGAGGACATTGCTAATGTTTCAGATGTAATTGGGCAGAAAAGAGCTGTAGTCAAACTCTGTAAGTACCAGAAATGTCCTTTCCCCCCAATGTCATACTAAACATTTTGCTTACAGGGAATTAGAAGTACCACTTCAGTGAAAACCTGCTTCCTTAATTCAGTTTTAACAAGGAAACCAGGTTTCTCTAGCGTTTTTAGTGCTGTTGGTCTATGGGATTTTTGAAAGAAAAAAGAGGTTCAGAACATTCATAAATGTATTGAAATCAATAAATGTGAAAGAACAAACTCCAGAAGAGTTATCACTGAAATTATGCTAGTAAGACAACTGAAGCTTAAAATATCGAGTTGCTCAATATTAGGTTAACACAAAATTAAACCCAGGAATTATAACAGATTATTGGAAAAGCTCAATCATTTAATCAAGCTTGCAGCTAAACTATACAAATGCTAATAAATTATTTAAGAAAATGGCAAAAAGTAACGTGCACTATAAACACTCTGGGTGTTTTGACTATTTTCATAGTGGCGTATGGAGGGGGATTTTATAAATAGCTCTAAGTCACTTGAGGACCAGACATGGAATTACTATCACCAGCACTGGAATTGCTGTCATTATTGCAATGACCTAAAATAACATTGTGCTGCTTCTTGGCCACCCCGTAGGAGACCTTGGATCTCAACATATCCTGATTTATTCTGCTTCTATGATTTCTGCTAAGATATTTTCTGCATTGTGAGAGCAGAAGCTCAGTTCTTCCCTCGGGCCTTTCACTGCAGGCTCTCAGCTGATTCAGGGTAGCACCGGCCCACAATTTCATGACTCTTTCCATAGTGGTGTTCAGGGAATTGCTAAAGGAAGCTGAAATTCCAAGTTGGAAGGTCAGATCTTTGTGCATCTGCCAGTTTGAACACAGAAAGGAGATGCAGAAAACTTACAGTCAGTATTACAACACAGTCAATATTTAGTCCATGTTCTGTATCAGTCCATATTCTGTATCAGCCCCCGTGCACTACAGTCCACATTTTCTGTCTGTGACTAATGTATATGCATACACATGAGTGTTTTGATTTGCCACTTCATTTAACTCCTCTGTGCTAAGAGAAATACTAATATTTATTTCAGAAGACTGTAAAGCTTTTTTGCTGCAGTGTCTGCTTTCTGATTCCAGGAGAACACTATCATGTGAAAGAACCTATTCAAAATCCATTGCATTCCCGTCCTTTTAATTTATGCAGTCAGATTTATACCCTAACTCCACATATCAGTTCTTGTCTGCTCTTGAGTTCATTTGCTTTCAGGGCAGACAGAGCTGCTAAAGTAGCTGCACACATACCAGCCCTCTTACACTGGAATGATATTGTCCCTAGGTGGGTTTCCCTATAATTGCCACAGATCCTCCCAGAATTTCTGGCAGAGCACAGAGCACATCACAAGTTCAGCAAATGTGAGACCATTGGATGATAAAAGCCTGTTTGTGCTGCTCGTAACTCAGTAGGAGTAATAGCTGATTCTTCACATGCCCAAAATGAAATTAAGGGGGCTGCTCAAAGAGGTTGTGGTTACACGGTCACTTTAATCTGGCATAAATCTGGCTGCTGCTGAAAGGGGTTGTTCCACTCCTCTCTCCCCTCTTGCTCTGCACCCAGTCACTTTTTTCACCCACCCTTGTCTGGCACCAGTGTTTCTCTGGCTGTGCAACACACTGGACCACAGAACTGACCCAGCTGAATAGCAACTCGATTAGTTGTATGATTTTTTTTTATTTTAAAATCAGTTTCTTAGGGTAGCACAGCCACATTGAATGTTTGTGCTGGCCTAAGAAATGGGTGTCTGGGGGAAGAGGGGATGGAAGAACCACTTCTTTGGTAGCAACCCACTGAATGATGGCCTGATGAGACTAGCAGCATCCAACCCACGCTAATGAAACTACCCAGGCTAGGCTGTGAACTTCTCACATATCTTGGCAACTCCTCTTTTCCTTTCTCATAAGCCCCTTCCCATTTCTCAGTAGCCACTGACCAGAGAGGTTCACAGGCATTCTCTGTCCTGGGAATCCTCTGCCCATCTCTTTAGCAGTAAATGCAGTTATCTGTATTGCCTTCTTTCTGTTTGCCATTTCTACAATCCCTCAGCAGCCCTACTTCCCAGCATGTCAAATTAATTCCAATTTCTTGTTTGTTCTCTCTTTTTTTTTTCCTTTTTACCACAATGTGCATGCCATCCTAAACTTTTTCCAGAGACCAGTCAACCAAAGGAAAATAAGGTATTTTTCCAAATCATCTAAACAATGAACATTTCAGTTCTGAGACACAGCCCAAAGATCATGCCCCAGTTCAGTGAAATATTGTCCTAGTTCTGTTGGGCTTAGGGGCAAACACACAGTACACAGCTGAGTTCTCCCAAGAGCAAAGCAGAGCTTCAGTTGTGGCTCCTGGGGTTCCTCCCTTGCAGAAGCAGCAGTCCATGTTAGCACTGTGCTTGGCTCCGGCTGCACTCCCCTCCTCGCTGTGCCAAACCAAAATTCCTCAGCTCCCCTTCCCCACCCGTCTGTGTGGGAATGGGGAGGCCACTGCTGGGATCTGCCAAGGGAAGAGAAGAAAGAGGAAAACTCCCACTCCCAAACTCTGCCACAAGAGAGGAATTCCCGTGCCAGCTGCTCGGGCTGGGCAGGTTCAAACCCGCGGCAAAGGGAACTTGTGTAGCATCTGTGACTCCTTCGCTGTTGATGTAAAAGTCCCATGCACAAGACTTGACACCAGAATGCACTAGCAAAGGGAAGCATCAAACCAAGAAAAAATGCAGGGTCATTCTGGAAAGACAGAAATCTTCCAGGTCCATCCTTGTTTCAGTCTTGTCACAGAGCTGATGGTAATTAGTGCTGGGTAGTTGCACCTTAATCCGGTTGTCTGGTATGAAACAGCTTAAACTCCACAAGGTTCATTCTCTGCCACTGTTTCAATCATAATTGGTGAGAGTCTGTGATATTTTATCCCCCAAATCAGCCCATGCCAAAGGGCAGAAGAATTTGAGTGTAAACACAGATGTGTTTTAGTTTTCCCACTGCCACAGTGGAGGCCCATATGTGGTGATATGGAATCAGTGGCCTGTCCAGGTTTAGAACAAATAAGGGCCCGACCATTCAACTTAAAATCCTTTCTTGGAGAAAAAAAATTATCCTGAAAGGAGGTTTTATTTTTAGGTGAAACCTCCAAAATCAGGGTGGTAGGACTTGCCATCTTCTGATGTTCTAGCAAATCTGGTCCGATGAGAAAGACTTGCACTACTAGAGTAAAACTGAAGATGACAATAAGACCTACAGCTTTATGTAGCTATGCTCTGAGATAATCACACATAATTTAACATGGGATTATATGAAACAAACTGGAATTTTGCACAGAGAATTGTCTTCATGGTTTTAGTCAAAATATAAGTGAAAGATTCTTAGCTTCATTTCTTTTTTTGCAAATTTTTAGAAAAAAGTGTCCTTTCTCACCTTTTCCTTCCTTTTTTTTTTTTTTTTTTTAATTTTGTTGGTAGCTGGACATGGTTTCTCATTCTCTGAATTGCTCTAGTCTGATATTTCCTCTCTGCTCTTGGAGCTGATTTCTATTTCTTTGTCTCAAAAACTGATTGTATTTGTATCATCTCCAGACAGGTCACAGGAGGTACATTGAGTGCTCACTGGATGCTTTACACATCTGGTTTATATCCCCCTCCACTGAGCCACCTCCCACCCCACAATGCAGGATTTCTGTGTTGTTGCCATATATCAAAGCAAAATATGCATGGACAGTGAAACTAAATGGATACAGAACATGGGACACAACTAAAAACTTAATTAGTTTGTAATAGCCACTTTTAATTGCAGTTCTCAGTTCCTGCCGTAGGACAATACTGAAGAACACAATGGAGACTTCTCCACTAGGTAAAAAAAGGCCAACAAACTTAGTGTTCTGGGTTTTCCATGCAACAGCCTTCTGGCATTTGTATATAATCCTTAGACTGATTTTAGGCACAGAACAAAGGAAGTTCTTTTTAGGCTGTGTTGGAGTTTCATTTTTCATGATAAGGACTAAAACAGTGATTGCTATACCACCTGGTTTTTTAGGTCTTTTCTTGGGCACTCTTGGACTGTATTTCAGGGGCTTCAGCAGAGGGGTTACATGTCCTGCAGGTGACCAAAGGCACACCCTTGGTGCCTTCAGACTGGCACCCACTGCCCCTTCTCTGCCAATCCATCTGCCCTCCTCTTAGGAGATGGGAGGACCCTTCCTCAGTCAGCACAGGACAATAGTGTGAAAAGGCTGAGCCAGCAGTAATCCCTGAGGCACCTCCACTGTGCTCCAGGGGATCCTCAGAGCATGGGAGAAGGTACTTCATGCTGCCTTGACCTTCTCTGGCTCTGGCACAGTCTTGCTGTTTGTCCCATAAGCAGGTTTGGTTTGGCCAGTCAGCAGCAGCAGCAGAAACTTTCTTTGGGTTCATCTCTAAGTTTGAACAGATCTTTGCTCAGACCTGCTTGGTGTTTCAGACCTCTGCAGTGACACAAACCATGCAGGGCTGCAGCTGCCCCTTGGTGTGATGACCTGACACAGTTCTGGGGCAAGCAGAGAGTGCTGCTGGACTGATGGACTGAAGGATGGGCTGCCTGCCTGACTGACAGTGCTGGGCAGCTACAGAGCAAGCAGGTCCATGAGTGACTGGAGTGTGTAAACCCTTGTAACCATCTTGTAAATCTGCAAAGCCACAAGGGAATCTATCATCCCAAAGATCAGCTCTTGGAACTGTAATCTCTGCTTCCATAAACCCTTGGGTTTGAAAACGAAAAGTCCCTTTGATGGTCAGACCTGGGCCCTGGGAAGCTGTGACAGCACTGGGAGCTGGCTCGGGCAGGGATGGTACGTGCTGGGAAGAGGGGCAGCACCAATTGCCCATTGTCTCCATCCTTCCATCCCTCATCCCCCCAAATGTACGTGCACACCTGCACCTCCACACACCCAGTTTCACTCTGATTTGCCCCTGGATTGAATTAAGCCAAAGGATCAAAGAGCAAAGCTGGGACAGTTTCCACACAGAGCACAGAGGGGGCTCTCTGCTCTCGGAAAGCAGCCCAGTGTTTGTCTCTGCTGGCCCCGCCTGATTCAATCAAAACACAGCCCAATGTCTGCTGTTCCAGCCCCAGCTCCTTCCCATCACATCCCCCTTCAGCTTTCTTCCCACTTGGGCTCCTTCCACCTTTGCCCCATGTGCTTAAAAATTCCAGAAAGTGCAATTCCTTCTTTTTATTTTTCCCTGAAGTTGGCATTGGAGCTGGAAGCAAAGATGTTTCTGTCTGGTCAGAGAGGGAATGTATCTGTTCCAAATGCTTTTGAAATAGGCACATCAAACTTTATGATACTCCCTTTAGAAGAGTGGATTATATTTTCCTTATATAAAATTTGAAGCAATTTTCCATGCCCACATCCATGCAGACTGTCTTATTCCTGGGTTTGAGAGACTGGGTCTCCATTAATTGAGCAGTGCTCAGTTTCTCAATGTGAACTTGCATTTTTTTTTGAAGCATTAAGTCTTCAATTTTAGTGTGACCTCCTAATGAAACTGTGGCTCTTAATAAAGAATAATACATAGCTGTAGAGTTTGTTAGTTAAATGCGAACTTTGAACAGAATTAAGTTTCTTTATTTACTGGTTTCCTTAGAGAGTGCAGTTCATTATTCCGCCCTAAAAATTTTAGGATAGCCAAGGTGATGTATTTATAGTTCCTAAGTATCCCAGCCTAATACCAATCAATTTGGGCAATGGTCTGCATTGTCTCTGTGATAGCAACAAAGACCAGGAGGGGGAGGTTTGGAGGCAGTAAACTCTGCTCAGGAGGCAAATGAACAATGTCTGAATGACAATGTTATGGGAAATGCTGATCTCCCTGATTTTCAGTAACCAACTCCTTGCAACATCTCACCAGCTGGGTTACCACGGGGTGAATACAGCCACTGCAGCCCAAAGTTAGTGAGTTTGTCTGCATAAAATCCAGCAGCATTTTATGGGCAGATGTTTGCACACTGTGTGCCATAACAGGAGTTGAGTTTTAATAGGGAGTATCAGGCACTTTCGTAACTGAATTCCAAAAATGCAAAGGAAGCTACCAAAAAGTGCATAGGCTAATAAAAACCTAGCATCTTTAGTAGTCCTTCTCCACTGATAATACCTTGTATCCATCTCTTACAGGACAGAGACAGCAGAAAGGCACATTTGAAAATAAATGACATACATGTGTGGGCTTAAATTGGAGCAACAATTGAGGGAAAAGTGACCTTGCTGTCATTTCATGTGTTTCCTTGTCTTGTTCAATTTAAGGAGTTGTGTTCTTAAAAAGCACATTTTGGTATTTGTTGTCCCTGTGCTTCTCTCTGTCCTAGTGATTTACTGTGTTTAGCCCAGAGCTGGAATTCATCTCCCCCTCTGCTCAGCTGGGTCATTGTAGGTTCGTGTGAGACCTGCTGTTCACTTCAGACCTGCTTGTGACAGTGTGTGCCTTGTGGCTTCAGCAGCAAAGAGGTTGATGCACATGGAGCAGAACTAAAAGCCTGGGAATAAATTTGCTAGGTGGCTTGAACATTTGTCATCTGTTGTAAACAGGAAATAGATGGGCAAGTGAATTGATGGAAGTAGCATCCTCCAACCCTGAGGCAGCCATGAATTTCAGACCAGGTGGGATGATGATTCCTTTCCAAAGTAGAACTGAGGATGTATCAGCAGTCTGAGGTGTAAATAATGCTGCAGCCCTTAGCCCAGTCAGTGTATGACCTGTGCTAGAACCAATCTCCTCGGGACAGATCTCAGCTGAAGTTAAAGCCCTGCACTCTCTTCAGGGCTCTCTTTGAAATCCACTGCCAGGCTGGTTTGTTCAAAGGAGATTCTTCTTTGTTTCCTGGGTGGGATGAAATCCTGTGAGCCCCTTTGGGGTGAGTCAGCTCCAAGTGCAGCTGGAATGATGAGAGCACGGGCTGGTCCATGGCAGAGCTACATGGGACAACCACAACAAACACCCTCAGACACAGGAGTAATATTGGGTAAGAAAGCTTTGACCTGCCTGGGCAGTTTAACCACAGCCCTGGAGGAGGCTGTGCAGGTGGTAAAAGCCCCCTAAAATGCACAGAACTATCCTCAGTTCCCTAAGGATGCTGTGGAGAAGACCCAAGGCAGTCCAATTCACACTGAAAGCTTGGGGTGAGAAAAGGAAGCCTTGTCTGACTCCAGGGATCATGATCTGTGGTATCCATGAGCAATTCTTTGCTGAGGCTGCACTGGAAAGCTGTACCTGGTACCATCACACGTAATGAGTTCTGTAGGCCTGCACCAATAAATAAATAGGCTTCCTATCAGCTGAAGGAATTTTGGTCTTTGACTCTATTTTTGTGATTGTTCACTTGGCTGAAGCTCATTGCATTGAAGTGTCTCTTAAGACATGTTTTTAGCCCCAAAGCCATATTAATATTTGAACAGTTTTTCTCAAGCAGTGCAACAGCTGTGCAATGTGAAATAAAGGCATTTTTCTCTCTTTCCCTGAGCACCTCTAAAGCATCAAATGGTAAATGGAGAAGGGGAATTTTCTGTCTTTCTGCTGACTCTTGTCAATATTTGGTATTTTATATAACCCACCCCCTAAGCCTCCTCTGGTGCTATAGATCTGATCTTAGCAAAGCTTTGTGTATCACTGAAATGCACTCAAATATTGAATACTTAAAAATAAATTACTCTGGGCAGAGAACATTCTTGAAAACCTTAATTTCTGCAGCTGGAATGCTGAAATGCAGTTCAGATCCATCTACTGTTGAAACATAAGCCTAATTTCTATAATTTAGAGCACATTAAAATATCTGTAGATAAATACACATGTAAAAATAAATATAGACACAAATCCACTGCATTTATTTGTTTTGTCTTTGCTAATAAATGAGTTTGTTGCCTGCAAGCCTAATATCATGGTTTTCCCAAAGGGACTGGAATTGTGTTTTCTAAGTGACAGATGAGATTCTGGTTCCTTCATGTGATTCTGGGTGGTGACCAGTAGCAGTTCAACACTGACCCATCCCTGGCAGTTTCTCCCTGGAATAATTTTCTTTGTGAACATAACATTTGAAACTATTTATTTTATTATTTTATGTCACTGTATCTTTATTTTTAGCAAGGTGAGGAATCCAACACGCCCTATCCTGAGTAGGGCTCTTTGATGGTCTATGAATGACAATTACATCTGCAGGCATAAAGGAGTAGATTTTATACAGGTTGGCTTCAGGTGCCTTGTTATTTCCCAGTAAATTAAAGTGACTTCCACTGGACCAATAAATTTATTGTACCAGTATTTTTCTGTAATTGCAGAAACATCCTAACCCTGTTTGTTGGAGAGTTCTGTTCCCCATAGATAACTAGAGCCTGGTGCTACTCCTGTGCACTCCATGGCACTAATAAATTGAGAACAAAATCCTTTTTGTGGCTCTTCCTAGGGCTGCCACTGAGTATTACTCTTTCTTTTTTTACTGTTTTGTTTTGTTGTTTGTTTTTTTTTTTTCCCCAGAACCTTGATTAATCTTTGTCAGGAAAAGAAAAAAAATGCTCTTCTAATTACTTATGTGCTTATAAGCCATGTTTTGATAA
The DNA here is from genome assembly GCA_013399695.1 of Formicarius rufipectus. NCBI lineage: Eukaryota > Metazoa > Chordata > Aves > Passeriformes > Formicariidae > Formicarius > Formicarius rufipectus. The sequence goes on along the minus strand of VXAU01005047.1, from coordinate 1,562,006 downwards.
TAGAAGCATTGGAGTTTATTACTGATGCTGGAACTAACCCTATACAGAGTATGGGAAGTATATAGAAGTACATCCTGATTGCCTTAAGTGGAATAGTGAGCTCTGATGGTGTCTGCACAGCAGAAGTGCTGTGAATTTGATAATCCAGGCATTTTGTGGACTCAATCCTGGTCTTGGTTTTATAGACACAGCAGGCACATATTCAGAGTCACACCAAAGAGCTCAAGAGCAAAGTTCTAAGCCAGGTACATTCTGAACATCTGAAGCACTTTGCTGAATTCATCTTTTGAAGTCATTCAGTAGGTGCTGTTTATTCTGAAGAGCACAAAATGAAGCAACATTCTGCCTCACTTTGTCTTTGGTCTATTGTCTTCTGTTTTTAAGGTTGGCTTGCTCAGTTTAATAGATGCATGTGCATGATGGTTGTATTATATAAAGAGATGCCCAAATGGATCCTTAGATCTGAATCCCTGCAAATTAGGGGGAAAAATGCTCTTCAACGGATTTTGTCTTACTGGAAAAATAAGACAAGAACTACCAAGATGAGCTTGGGATTTAGAATACTAGGGCTCCAAACTTTTGGTTTCATGTTGAACCCACACTGGGCTGCCCATGCTGCTTTGATAGAATCAGGATGGTTTTATTAGCTCAGAGTTCACTGAACCTTTTCTGCTCTTTACTGTTTTTCATTTTCGTACACATCTTTACCCCCAGACCTGAAAAAGGATTAAAATGCCAGATAGGAGACAGATCACTCAGCATTTCTAATCACATACCAGAAATCTCAAGACACGTAGTTCTCACACAATTTTCTGCTCTTTGTAGACCATAAAAGGCTCAGATAACCTTCTGAAGTCTGCTCTGATCACTTTAGTCATTAAAAAATAAGTTTTTACTGAGAATCTAAACTATGTTCCTGCTGCAGTGATCACATTCAATCAATCCAATCTCATTCCACTGCTTCAGAAGTTATTTATGCATTTATTCACTGAGAGTAACAGAAGTCTTCATTCAAAACAAGATTCTGAGAGTTGAAACAAGGCTGGAACTATTGCAAAGAAAAAAAAAAAGCCCTGCAGGGAAACATTTCCATAAATATTATTATTTCATCCTTTCATTTGAGATGGTTACAGACATTTGCTTTGTAAATTCATGTTTCAGAAATGCTCCAGAGCAGCTGTACTGTTGTTGTGGGTGGAAGAATACACTCACCGGCTCAGCCTCCCTGAGAACCAAATACTGAATCATCTAAATTGCAACCTGGTAAGTTCAGTGTTGCATTTTTCTATTAATTTTAGCACCATGAATTTCAAATAGAGCAATGGATTGACTTGCTTTCAGTGAGCTTTCTGGAAATTCCAGTCTTAGTAAATAAGCCCTCCTGGTCCATGTTCTCCTGCAAGGTAAGGCAGTGTGGTAGAAACAGCCAATTCTTTGAACGGCCAAATTGCTCAGTGGCATTAGTGTAACTACTACATGTCCTATTTATGTTGGTGATAAAACCTTTTGGTCTTGGCCTTCCTGAAGAAGATTCTTTCAAAAATGTCAGCCTTTGTCTTTTTTCATTGAATTGCTGTGTCTGTGAGTTGACATTATCTATTTGCTCTTTTTAAAGAGGCAGTATATTCCAGGCCCTGGGCACAGTCTGCCTTTTCAGTACAGGTTTGTAGACCACCTAAAGCATGGTTCCCCCACACTGGTAAAAATAGTAAATGTAGGAAGATAATGTCATTCCTTGAAGAGTGATGCTTTTACCAATGTGTTAGTCTGCAGCATACATTGGGGGTTACATTTACCTACTCTGAGAGGGAAGAGCTCCTGCAAACACACAAAATCCTTTGTTAGAGTCTCTTTGGATGGCAGACAGTAAAAAGTCACAAGCTTCTACAATGCGCTGTGTAGGAACTGTCAACCTTTTTTTTTCCATGGTATAATTAAACACAACCACCTACACAGGCAGACACCACATTCACTCCCACATTCACAGCAGGCTGATCCAAACGGGGACAAAAAGCAGCCATTTGCTGAAGGTCTTCTTTTTTATGGTTTAGAGGTGACTCTTTATTTCAATCATCTGAGCTGAACATTTTAAGAAAAAGAGTAAAAATATTAACGGGGAGAAAGAGAGTGTTGAGTCTTTGGGGGCTGCGATGCTGGTTCTGTGCAGAAACAGTGGCATCTAGTGGGCAGGTCCTCAGCTGAGAAAAGGCAGCAGGCACTTGATGTAGGACAAGTCAGAGACTGAAACTATTGGTTATCTTTACCACTTTCAAGGATGAAAGGTTTTCCCAAGTCTGTTGTAATCACTTTTTTTAAAAAAAAAAAATAAATTTTGGAAATCAACTGTTTTTCCAACTTTCCTGCGTTCAATATACAACTTTCACAACACCTGTTCTTCCTATTTCATTGTATTAACTCTCTCATGGCTTCCACAGGCCAATTCTAATTCCTTAGTATCATATAGATTATCACAAGTCTTTACCCAGTAGGAAAACTAATGGTTTTTAAAGTCCATAAAAGTCCAGCATTTTCCCCCAAGATTTTAGACGTGGACAAAAATAAACCTCCAACTAATCCTTGAACATAATCTAGTTCAGTTTTAGATGATTTCTTAGCTTTCAAGGATATATCTGAGAAAACAAAAACACACTGAAGGACTCTGGGAAAAAAAAAAGCTTATTTACATCACTTCTGTAGCTGTAAGTATAATGTTTAGGCAGTGTTTACTTTTTATGCTAATTATATGAGTTTTTTCACTGCTGAGTCATAATAAATGAGCTAATTCATTTATACCGGATCCTAAGATCCTGTTCTCTTATTAGTCCACTGAATTATGTGTAAAACACTGGGTGTATGTTATGGACGTGCAGAAATGTAAAATAGGCAGGATGAGGGGTTGCTACATCCATGGCAATGGTCTAAAGCACTCACACCTTCACTCTCTCTTCAGCCTTCAGAGTTTGCCAGTGGTGAGCAAACTTAGGAAAGTCTGCCATGCTGTGCTGGCCTACTCTTCTTTGGCTGGAAGATTTGGCTCCTTAAATCTGGCAGAAGAGCTGGATGTCTTAAAAAGCAATACCTTGGCTATGTTCTCCATCATCACAGATTCCAAAGACACTGATAGGCTTCAGCCTAGAGAATTTTTATTTTTAATTTCAAAATTTTAAGTTCTTTTTCTTTTCACTTTGTTCCCCTTCCTTTATTCCTGATGTTTCAGACATTCCTACATGACCTCTGCTGTTTGTCTTGCCTCGATGGACCAGGAGGTTCTGCAACGGTCAGTTCTAGCCTAGAACAGAAGTGTAGATACTTTTAAGAGGGAGTCTACTTTTGTAAAGAAACTCAGATGCTGGGATTCTAGAAACACTGGTAATGGTTGTGGTTTGAACCTGAGCGGAAATACGAGTTGGCTCTTTTGCCCATTGAGTAGATGAGTGGGTTAAAGACTATAAACACTACACCATAATTTCTTCCCTTATGAAATGGGAGAGAACATGGATCAGTGACCTGGAAGTCCTTCACCTTTCTATGTTTCTAGTTTTCTCCTTATTAATTAGACTTAATAATACTTTTCTTTTGAGTTACCTATGTGAGATCCTCCAGCCCTAATGTGGAAAAGCAAAGTTGAAAACAATGAACAATCTCCATTGCACATGTTTGCCTTAGGATCAGCTCAGAGTTACTGAGCTTGGCCTACAGGCTCCCATTTAACCTTACCAGTTGTCTAACAAATCACTGAATGCAACTAGGTGGGGGTTCTTTTATTTCAAAGAAGTACTAGAAAATTGACTTTCACAGGGTAAAAGTTGGCATAATTGGCATGAATTTTTTCATTGTGCAAATAAAAACAGAGCCAGGATTTCACCTAATGAGTTTAACTCAAAGAGATATGCAAATTTAGATCTATGTATTGAGAGTATTATGAATGAAGCACACAATAGCAGTCTGATTATGCTTTTTTACACTCCCAGATTTAATCTGTAATTTATCTTGGCAGTAGGGGAAAACAAGCCTTTGATGCTTTGAGATTTAAATTATTTCCTTGGGGCCATCTAGAGAGTTCTCTTACTGGAAGGAAAGTATAGTAAAAGGACTGTTGATCTATTTCAGCCTATCAAAAGCTCTGTAGCAGTAATTACCTTATAAATCTTCATAAAATTTTATTTTATTTTGCTACCAGTCCTCAGGCTCTTCATGAGCAATGAAGGAGCTCTGAAAGTTACTTTGATCCATTCATAACTAATTCTGTTGCCATTCTAGATCCTAACAGTCATGCAAGAGCCATCAAGAAATTTTTCATGTTGTTTTGCAGATACCATGTTTACCACCTGACTGCACAAATGTTCGTTCCAAGGCACAGGTTATAAAGGCACACAGGCAGGAAAGGGTTGGCTGGATGCATGTACTCCTCCTGGTAGAATTAGAGAGGAAAGGAATAGTTGTGCTGGGAAACTACAAAACTATTAGACTGTACCACAGTGATTCCCAGCTGCTGATCCCAGAAACCCCTCTGGTGTTTCCTGAGTGCTTTACAATATTGAGCCTCCCTTCCAGAGATTTTTGTCAGCATAAAATATGAGAGGCTAAGGTAACAAAATCATCTGAAAATGGAATTGAGTCAAGCTTTTATTATGAAACAATACATAAAATACTCATCAGACGATTAAACATAGTGTTGCATAAATGTTAGGTCTTCATGTAATATTGTTATTTAACCTAGAAACTGTAATTAAGGATTCCTCCAAAGTCCAGAAAGCTGGTTGCCTCTTCGTGTGGATATTCTCCCATTTTCTAAGGACCTCTCTAAGTTCCTCTTGCTTCAGACAGTCTAAAGCTGTGCCCTTTAAACCCCTACTCTGGGACTAATTAGGCATTTGTTCTTGCCCATACCTCAGAAACTGGGGGAAACCCTTCATCCCTTTATTCATGTATGCAATCATTAATGGCAGAAAATATATGCTGGTCTATAACATATCTAACCACTTGCAGCTGGAAGTTTTGCTGTATCCACTAGGGTTGCATGGAATTACAAAGAGGTTCAGCTCCCCAATGAGCATGTGGCCAATGCAGGAATAACCTTGTCCTCCTTAACACAATCATAGCATAAATCCATGTGCCCATGAGGAGATCTGCAGAAAAAAACCCAAAACATAATTAAAACCCATGCTGACACTGGCCATACTAATAACATCTAAAGGGCTTCAAGTCCTTTAAGCACTTTTCTAACAATAATTATTCACAGTGGCCTGTGAGCAGCTGTTGTGAAGAATGTTTGTAGGTAAATGAGCCAGGTCTCAACTGTGTCTCAGCTGGAAGATTTTTTTTTAAACTGCCAACTTACCTCCTAAGGCTGAGGTTTGAGAATTTTTTGGTTTTGTTTTTAAATAGGTTTCAGACCTCTGATTTATTGTGGATTAACATAGTTCCATTGAAGTCTACCACAACATCCAGATTTTTAAAGGTATTTAGTTATGTCCAAATAGCAGAATTTTAAGCAGACAAACCTTCTACCTCTTTAAACAGATCCGCCCTGAGAGACACCATCTCTGTATTCTCCTGCTTAAATGCTTTTGAAAACATGAAGTTAAATCTGCAACTTTTAGGTTTAAAAGGTAACTGGGAGTGATACAGCATCGCTCTTATGCTGATGATTCAAATTAATCCCAGTTGACAAATTTCATGCCTGTTTAGAGAATGCAATCAAGAAGGCTTCTCCTGCCATAAAAATGTCCAGATGTAATTTTTTATATAGAGAGAGAGGTATAGCTTCTATTTTTATATCACAAGCAGCTATTGGGTAGTTAGAAGAGTTTATGATTAATACTTGTAGTTTCCAATTCTACATGTTCCTTACCTCAACACATTTTTTAACGTAGTGCTCTGTTGACAGTGCATGCACAGCATACAAGGAAGGAAAGGATAACCATCTCACAAACCTAAGGGAGTGCTATTGGGATGTGTCACTTTGTCACCAATTGGCTTGTGAGTAGTGCCTGTTTCTGAGCTGTGCTTTGGGGTGTATTTTCCCATTAAAATATGATGCAGATGATAAAACAGAGGAAACAAATTATTACAGTGATGTTGACAATCATCAACAGAACTAATAATCTGTGCGAGCTCTGTGGAAATGTTCACTGTTAAAGTTCACCAGCATGTGTACAAAATAGTGAATCCCATTTAAGAAATCAGCAGCAATTAAGTGATTAGAGCTGAGGTACCAGGGAACAGGATCAGCTCCTAGCAGGTCACACCGCTTCTTGAATATCTCAATGAGGACAGCTGTGAGTTTAATCTTGCCCCAGTCATACTGAGATCCAAGCGAACAAGACCTAGACAAATGAGTTGGAAAAGGAGCACAAGCAGACAGGAAAGAAACAGGAGCAATCTGAAGCAACATTAGTAAGAATGTTGTGCAGTCACCAATTTACACCACATAGCAGAGAAATGCATAAGCAGATGTTTTAGTAGAGTGAACAGAACTACAGTGACAGAGTTGATGCTTAGGGGCACTTCTGTGCCCTGCCACTGCTCAGTTGCCAAACACCTTTCAGCACAAGGTGTTTTCTCCAGCCTTTGGTTATTCTCTTTTCTGCCTTTTTTATGAAGAAATAGGCACTGTAGAGTAAATATATATACCAATTGCATGGTAGGCAAAACCCTTAGATTGGATGCACTAGATCCCTGTTGCAGTGTGGGAGACAATGTGGATTCAGCCAGTGTTCAAGGAGTTGTTCTTCTGATCTCTGCTCCAAGCGCTGCAGATAAAGCATATACTCCTATTTAAAGAAAAGAAAAAGTATTTCATTATGTAATAATTCTAATGTCAGGCCAATGAACCAGCAGATTTTTTCCAGCTTATGTAAGAGCAATTTACCTCTTAAAATAATCAAATATAGTAAAATGGTGTTGGGAGTCAGCTTGCCCCAACCTAGCAATATTTAATGAATGACATAATGATCCAGATCAGTAAAGGTGTCAAGCAAGAATTTTACAATATTCATAAATTAGGAAGTCTGCATACACATTTCTTATTTGCATATCAACACAAGCCTCTCTTGGTCCTGAGGGCACAGAGAATTCTCACAGATAGGTCTGTTGTAGGCTCTTTTGAAAACTGATTCCTGCTGATTAAAGAACATTAACCCCTTGTAGGTTCATGTGGACTTTGAAGGGTTATAGTAGGTAGCACACATCAGTGCTGATTGGTCTTTCTGTGATAGAATAATGTGAATTTCCCATACCAATTTATCAGGAGGGGTTTTGGTCTAAGCAACAAATTACCAAAGTGAAGTGGGCTGTGTGCCAAAAACTTTACCTCCCTCAGCAAAAAGATTTACTTTTAAAAAGTCCCAGTGCATGTGGGTTCATAAGCTCTGTGAACAGTAGATATATTTATTCCAGATACACCCCATTGCTTTGCACAGTAGGCACAGTTGGAATGCAAGCTGTAGCTAAACCCTTTGCACTGGCCAAGGATTCCTGCTGTCCTCCAGCTCCTTGCTCTTTGTGCTGACCAGAGGGTGGGTACCTCGGGTGCCAGCAGGCAGCATTAGAATCCTGCCCTTTGCTGGGCTCTCTCTCCTCACAGCACAGGAAGACTTGGCTCAAATCCCTGGTGAGAGACGGCATTAGGAACTGGCAGAGAACACAACTATATGACCGAGAAGATGCCACATCAGAAAAAGTAGGATTTCCATCAAAGTAAGATTAAAACATGCTGATAACATAAATTAGACTTTTTTTAATAATCAAAGGGGGCAGATCTTGCTGTAGCTGAACAGGTTTTTGACTCCAACAGCACTGTGGAAGTCAAAGAGTATCACAAAGAATTGCAAATTACATTCCCCAGCTCAGCATGATCTGGCCTACTACAAACAGCTTTTGCTTAAAATAGATGAACAGAGGTGGGTTCATCCCAGAAGTCATTTTACTCTGCTACAAAGCATCCATACAAAATCAGTTCTTCTCCCTGAGCCAATGGTAGAACTGTGCACAGGGGTACAGCAGCCTTGCACCTTCACTCACAAGGAAAAAAATCTCCATTTTCCACATGGCAGCAGGAGTTGGCATTTTATCAGATGTTTCCTTTTCTACTGAAAACCTTGACATTTAGTGAGCAAAACAAACACTCTTATGTTTGGGTTTTCTTACAGAAGGTCAGCTTTATTGTCTAGGAAAAAAAAAAAAAAGTCAACAGAAGGCTGAAATTTTTCGAGAAGTGTTTGCTCCTAATTTTGGTAGGATGGAAATTGGCAAGGACAGAGCAGCAGAGTCAGTAACCCACACTTCTCCAGCCCTGGCTTCCCCCCCCTCCTCACACAACATCACAGAATCAAAGAGTGTCTGGAGTGGGAAGGGACCCAACAGAATCAAGTCCAACTCCCTGCTCCTCACAGGACTCCCTAAAACTAAACCATAGACTAAATGTTGCATGCCTGCATGTAACTTATTGCAAAATAGGATTTACCTCAATCCAACTTGTTCTGTTGCTTTATTTATTTTGTATTCCATATGTGCTATATTTACTATATAACATTAATCCTGGTGTTATATGAAGCACAAGCACAGATGGGAGCTGTGTTCCTGCTAATGTGCAAGAACTACAAGGCTCATTTAAAAACAGCTTAAAAACCAGCCCAGTCATGAGTGTTGTGGGCAGCAGTGAAGCTTTGTGGGTTTTGGCTCTGCGGTGCAACCCTGGGTGTACAAGGTTGTTAACAGGAGTGTGACAGCTCTGCTTTGTCATGGTGTCACACCTGACAAACAGTTCATCAGTGGTACGTGGCCAGGTGGATTCTTTTTGGCTGCTGTGCAACACCCACTGCAAAGTGAAAACCAGGAGCTGTCTCCACAATCCTGGCACACTCTGAGCCCAATCCTGCAAGGGATGTAGTGCTCCTCTCGTCCTAGAGAGTTCAGCGGTGTTCAGCACCTTGCTAAACCCCCTGCACTCATCACACACTCACAGTCCATTGGTGCTTCTGGCTTCTGTGGGGTTTACCTCTTCAGAATCATGTAATTTTAGCTCTGTTTATTTACTTTGGAAAGAAATAGGCAGTAATTTTGAAATACCTTAAGTACCCTTGAGAAGTGCAGAATTATAGGTTACATCTTGTCAAAGCAAGTAAAACAGAAGGCCCTTTAATTCTTTTGCTTTCTCTTTTGTTGTAATAGAGTTAAGAAATAAATATATGTAGCTACTACATGCAAACCCAATGAGGTTGCATTAAGCTAGCAACTAAAAACTTCAATACCATAAAAAACATCCTATCTGTAGCATTCATAAATAAGTGAATGAAAGTAAGTAATTTTAAAAGCAAGTTGAGAACTACCTCAATCTCCACACTGACCACTGACACCTACCTACATCTCCTCTCTGCCTGCAGTGCAGAATGTACTATAAGCAGAAGACATTTCCTGTTATTTAGTTTTTCAGGAACAACCTGATGAAATCCACATTTATATAAATGAAAAGCCACTTTCTTCTCAATAATTTGATCAGTGTTTTTGAACCATGATAAATAATCTCCACATTCTGCAAGTGATCATTTCCTGAGCAATACTCAGCACTTACAGAATGTTCTTGACAGTAATTGAAACAATGTAAAGGGTTTTTTTTAATATTTCATGGAAGAGCTTTGAAGCTTAAAAGGTGACATTCATAACATATTGCATGGAGTTAAATCTATAGAAATTTAATGTTAAGCACAAATGGTTTGGGGCTTTTGGTGTTGGGTGTTTTTAGTTAATGTAATTTAATAATAAATGTCAAATCACCCTCATTGGCTCATCAGGGAAACCAGCTTTTCTCGGTCTGTTCTCACGACGAGTTCTTAGAATCTGTTTGGCATCTTTTTCAAGCAAAATTGGTGAAGTGTCTAAAGACAGAAAAGCAGAAATTAGTACTGAAATTACTGAAAAGTTAATATTTTATCTGTCAGTTGTAAAATGAAATGGCTCCAAAGCTGATTTTTGTCTATATACAAAGTGTGCTTTCATTACAGCCCCTTCCTAGGGGATATTGCATTCCAGGACATAGAAGTGGAATTTTAAACCATTTTTAGACTTGTGTTTTCTCTAGCTCTACTAGTATGAAGGAAAGTCTACATTTTCATGTTACTAGAAAATGAAGAAACATAACAGCCTCATCTAACCACTGGCATTAGTGTCTCTTCCAACTGTTATTTTTTTGTTGTTGCTTTATAGGGTTCTTCTCAAAGTAATGAGTTAGACATGTTGCAAAGAAGGGATTGCAATGAACATTCCACTTGCAGGACCTTGGTAAAATAATATTAAAATAGTAAGCTAGTAAAATGGAACTCTTTTGAGTTTACAACAGGCAACTACAGTGTGGTGGTGCAGAGAGTTAAATATCAAAAGCAACAGCACAATTCTTATAAATCAAATCATGAAAAGCCTGCATTATAAAAACAGTTAAGCATGAAAAGTGAAATATATGAATAATGAGTACTAAAATAGAAGGTTGAATTAGTACTACTTATATGCTCTTCAGCTTTACAAATATACAAAGGTTTGTTTGTAAACTCCTACCTGTAACAGTGGTCATCAGGACCAAAAAGGAGAAAAACACAAGAAACTTCTTCATTTTGATTCTGCTTTCTCTCAGTCTGCTCCAAAATGAGTAACACTGACCAAGGCATTCTTCTATTTGAAGCAGCTACGTCAGTCACAAATGTTTGTTTATGTTTTAATTTGAGTGAGAGTATGATTCTGAAGACATCTGGTCTGAAGGTTTGAATTAGTCTATTATCTGCACACACATTCTCAGCATAACTCTGTTCCTGGGGCAAAGAAAATAGAAAACTTTTTTTTTTTCCACTTCAGGCTTCAGAGTTACACTGGGTATCTGAAAACTGTGAAAATAAAGCACCTTCACCTTACATTTAGCACAGCAAGCTAAGGTTTTGGGTGTCTAAGGTACACATTTAGGTGTCTAAGGTACAAATTACTGTTTTTAAGAGAAACAATTGCCCATTTCTGAATGTTAATCTGAAAGGCAGCTGGAAAGGTGCCCCTTTTTCAAACATTGTCTCTAATTTTATTCCAGCAGAGAAGTACCTACTAACTGGGTTTAACTCTAGCAAAGCCAAATTATCACTGCTGAGAAACACAACAGTTTTTTATCAAATTAATAGAATCTTACGAGTGAAAACTCATGTAAATTCTTCATTTTTCAGGAACAGTTTGTAGAAAACAGGATTATAAATGTCCTTACTAGCAAACATAGCATGAAATAAGGATGTAGGTTAGCAAAGGTCAATGCAAACAGGTGGTTTCAGCCTTGAGAAATGTGACTGTGTGGAGCTCCCCTGGTCAGTGCCACGCTGGACATGTGGCACCAGCATCCCCAGTTTGTAGGAAATTCAATGTGTCCTTTCAAATATAACATAGTTGGGATTAATCAGCAGCTCTCACACAAGGGATGTGAGGAATTAGCATTTCCCCTAGGAAGGGAAGGTGCAGCCCATCCCACACCTCCTGCTCCCCTGGGCTTTGCCAGCCTGGCTCTGAGCAGCCCTTCTCACATCTGCAATTCCCAAAGCAGTGGTGTTTATTCTGCCAGGGCCACCCTGTCTCTGCAGATGTCAGCCAGATTCAGGGAAATCTGTCGGTCTCAAGAACGTGGAGGTACAGAAAGGTTTGAGAAATCAAACAGAGGGTCAGATGGGCTCTGTGATGCCCCTTAGATGCCCCTTGGCTTTGCTCAGCACCCACTAGGAATGTCTCAGCCAGCCAGGATGGAGGAGCACAACTGCTCACCCAGCTATTTAGGAGCATACAAAAATCTGAGAACTAAAAATGTGAGTGCTGTGGGCACAAGGTCTTGGCCAGAGCGAAGCAGGGGATGGGGCAGTTCAGGGGTCAAGTTGTTCTGGGGCTCTGATGTGATTTTCTGATGGGACTTTTCTTGGAAACCTGAGCATTGCCCAGCTGTGGAGCATTTGCCTTCTTCAGCGTGTGGTTTAATACACCAAGAGCCTAAAATCCCAAGAAATTTTGTATGTATTGTATGGATTTACCTCATTGCTCAAGACACTGTCTTAAAAGCACAAAAATCTGTAGATTCTAATAGCAGCCACGAAGTTTAGAACTGCTGCAGGGAGATTGAAATGCAATTATGGGGGGAAAGTCTTTATGTTGGGCAGTAAAGGCACAGCGACGGAGGGGACACACAGAGGGCTCTGCACAACCACCCCAAAGCAGGGTGTAGGGAGGTGGGAGCCAGTCCTTCTGCCCTGTCTGAGGATGAGAAATCACCTTAAACTGAGACAGAGGATTCTCATCAGATATTGGACCATCTTGCACTGTTTGTGTGCTCAGGGCTGGGTTGCCCAGGGAGCGGTGGAGTCACCATCCCTGGGGGTGTTCCAGGGGAGCTGTGTTATATGCTTTGGTGGTTCAGAGGCTGCACTGGGCAGTCTCAGAAGTCTCTCCCACCCGCGATGACTCCGCGATTCCACGACAGAAGGTGGTGATGTCGGAAAGCACTTATGGCTGGGCAGCGAGGGCACAGACAGGGCGATCATTCGGCCCCGAGCCAGCGATGCGGGCGGAGCCGGCTCTGGAGGGGCGCGGTGTCCTCCTAAGGCTTCCGGGGCGCCGCTATCGCCATCGCTGCTATCTCCATCGCCACTGTCGCGATAGGCCCGGGGGGGCGGTGCCCGTTTCCGGGCAACGGCCCCGCCGCTTCTTCCGCTTCCGCCGCCGCGCCGGGACCGCGCCGAGCGCTGCGGGCCCCGCGGGTGGGCGAGCGAGACCGGGGGTGGGCGAACGAGACCCGGGAGTGGGCGTGTGGGACCGAGGGTGGGCGAGTGAGACCCCCCGCGGGCGAGTGGGACCCGGAGGTGGGTGAGTGGGTCCCCCGGGTGGGTGGGCGAGAGGGACCTCGGGATGGGCGAGTGAGACCTCTGGGTGAGCGAGCGGGACCCTCGGGTGGGCTAGAGAGACCCCCGCGGGAAGGTCGCCCCGGGCAGGAGGAGCCCCCCGATGCGGCGCGGGTGGGCGCGCAGCCCCGGGCAGGCCCCGCAGGATGGTCGGTGAAGCTGCCCCCGAGCGAAGGGGCCGTGCCGGGGCTCGCCCCGCCGCCCGGCAGAGCCGTGCGAGGGCTTAGCCCGGCGAGAGGGGATGGAGAGCGGCGGGGCCGACTGGAGCCTGGCGCTGTGGACGCTGCTCTCCGTGCTGCTGCCCGTGCTCATCACGGCGTGGTGCAGCTTCCAGCGGTCGCGGCGGCAGCTGCGGATACGGGACATCTTCCGCAAGAGCCGGCACGACTGGCGCTACACGGACCTCTTCGGGCAGCCGTCGTACTGCTGCGTGTGCGGGCAGCACATCCTGCGCGGTGCCTTCTGCGGGTGCTGCGGGCTGCGCGCCGGAGAGCGCTGCCTCGGCAGGGCCGACCGGCGCTTCCCCTGCAAGGACACCGTGAGCAGGACGGCACAGCACCACTGGGTCCGCGGCAATGTGCCCCTCTGCAGCTGCTGCGGGGTGTGCGGGCAGCAGTGCGGCACGCAGCCCAAGCTCTGCGACTACAGGTACTGCGGGGTTGGCGGTAGGCATCCCCCCGAAGGAGGTGCTGCGGTGGTCGGATATGGAGTTTTTAAATAGGAACAGCTTCGGAGAGCCTGGAGTTAAAACGGGGTGCTTGCGGGTCGTTCGAGGCATAGAGTGTGGCGTTGCATCTCACTGTCCACGCGTTTTCTTAATTGCATTGCTCCAGCGTGAAGTGCAGGCTGTGTAATGATGTAGCAGAGGCTCTTTGTGTCTAGGGGAGGTTGTGTTTTAGGGGGTGACATTAAGAAGATTGTAATCCGTTTGCTGTCTGTACAGACTGAGCAATTTGGGTGGCACGGCTCTCTCACAGCTCACAGCACCAAAGCGTTTATGGGTCTCTCAAAATTGGCATCTGCACAGTGTAAATAGAACGAACAACTGACCTGTAGAGTTTTCATTTTTAAGGATGGTCAAAAAAAGCTAATGGGAAGTTCTGCAACCTGCTGTAACATAATCTGTCGTTAAAAGTTTCTGATGAGACTGTTTAAAGATACAAGGAACCAATAAATGGGCTTGCACTGTCATTAGTAAGGCTGTTTGCAAAGTGGCATGTTGTGCCAAAATACAGCGATAGGTCCTGGGTACAGTGTGTTGCTTCAGCCTTCCCAAAGGATGCCCTCTTTTCTGTGTATGTTCTGCCAGCTTTTGCTTTGCCTCTCTGTGATACTGGCAAATTGCTTGGTAAGTAAGCAGAATTACAGCATTAAAGAGGAGGTTCGCAGAAACAAAACCATGAGAGAGAGTGTGTGTAGTAGAGGAGGGAAGGGGAGGAATTTGGAAGCAAAGGGGAAAGGAAGGAAGAAGGGGTTATAGGGCAAGTGTCACTGCTACTCCTGTGTTGGATTAGGTGGGAGAACTCCAAAAATAGCTTTCCCAGCTGCTTAAATCAAGGCTTTGGATGTACCAAATGAGGATTAACATTCTGCAGAGGCTGCCAGTGGATTTTGCTGTATTTCCTCTTGTGCTAGTCTGTTTTCCAGGGCAGCTTTTAGAATAGGTCAAAACCCAGCAGTTTTGCATAACAAAATCCCATCAGCCTTGTTCTGTGCTGTGTAACTTTTTAGGTTTCAGACTTAAAGGGGTATTGTCAATCTTAAGAAATGCACCAATTAATATTACTAGCAATACTTTGTTGAATTGAACTCCAGTGTTTTATCTGTGCTCTTCAGGGATGGACAGTTCAGATTCTCATACAGGCTTTCAGTGTACCTGTCAATATCACAAATAACACAGGAGAATATTTATAGCACCTACTTTTTTACTAAGAACAGAATTAATGTAAAACTATTGAGGGGCTTTTCCCCCACAGAATTCAAATGCTTTCCTAGACTTGCAATCACTTAAGCAATTTATGTAATTTTCTGTAGCCAATACATAGTTTTCCAGGGAATGCATGATTTTCCCTGTAGTGTGCTTAAAATATTCCCTAAGAAGGCACATGTAAACATAAGTACTTTGGTGAAAGTCGGTGCATCTAAAATAAATGAGCAGAATTGATGTGCCTGTTGCTTGAGAGTTGTTTTCATGTTCTTTGGTCTTTTTTTTCCAGATGTGCATGGTGTCAGTACACTGTGCATGATGAATGCATGAGGGATTGTTTAAGGACTGAGGAGTGTACTTTTGGAGAATTCAAAAACTTAATTATCCCACCGTCCTACTTGTCTACAATCAACCAGATGCGTAAAGAGAAAAGAACCAGTTATGAAAAGGTAATGGCCTACTGCTTCTTGGTACAAACAAGCTCATAAACACACATTGAAACTTGAACTCAGTACATTGACAGGTTAATAAACTATCAGGTAGATGTTTCAAGATATATTAAGTACTTGCAGTGTTAATCCAGAGGCGTTTGTCGTCTTACTAATATGATTGTGGAAGCACAATCAGATGTGGATTTTTTTTATTCCCGAATACTTAGAATTTGGTACCCTTTCTTGATTGTTTTGTGATTTTTTTAATTTTGTTTTTTACTGTTGTGTTCATAATGTTGTAGTGTTTGTTGTCCTGTGCACTGCATTCTTCAGCCTTGGTGTGTCAGAGATACTTGTTTCTGTTTTGACTTCTTCAGACTAATTGATAACTTCCTCCTTTCAGCACTTACAGGGGGTGGGTTTTGGAGCAAGACTGTAAACATTTCCAAAGATGCAGTATTTGTGTGCCTGACTGACTTTCACCTTTTGCAGGTGGAACCTTACTGCAGGAAACACTGGATGCCAGTAATCGTACTGGCTAATACTCGGAGTGGGAACAACATGGGTGAAACTTTACTTGGAGAATTTAAAATGCTGCTGAACCCTGTTCAGGTATTTACTGTGAAAAGGCACTGTAATAAAATGAAGGTTTAAATGGGAATAAACATCACTTTGCTTACACAATGGCAATAGGATCTTGTGGATGATCAGTAGGAAAGAAATTCATGCTCTTTGCTTTTTCAGAAAGAACAGCTTCGTAAAGAGAATCCAAAAGGCTTCTCTTTTGTGGAGGCTTCTCCTACCCCCAAGTTTGTGGTGATTCTTGATACCGGTCCAGTTTTTTTATTTACAGTAATATATGCAGTATTGCAGTTAATGAGAAGTATCTGACTCTTGAAACAGTGTACACTTTTTAGAAAATGAAGTGTTCGGATCTTCTTAATTTGAAACCTGTATTTGTTGAAATTCTCACTTCTCTTGTGGAATTGTCGCATTTACAGTTTCTGCTTTCTGTAGTTGCTTTCCCCTTAAAATCTGCTGGGATGGCACAGGATGCTGACGTAAGGCAGCCGGTTGTTCCCTGGATTTCCTGGCTGCACCTTAATGCTCTTCCTTTGAAGTTCAAACCCAGCCATGGAATACAGCCTAATAGGAGTCACTGTGTGGTTGTTGTAAATGCATCCCAGTAAGGCTTTAAAGAATAAACCTCTTTGTATGCTGAGTATTTAAAAATTATCTGAAGTCTTTCATCTTCACAGAATTCATCAACATGCTTCTAGATACAGACTTTTCTGAGAACTGTCAGCTCAGTTTATCAATGCCATTTAATCCTAGTGAGGCAGCTGGAGCTCTACTGTGAATTTAGGAAACCAGATCCTGCTCATAAAAATCAAGAGCTCATTTGCTAATGAAATGAGTAAATGGAGAATCTTTGTTTTGCATTGGAATGAGCTCCTCAAAGTTGTTTGTCTCTAAGGCAAATCCTGAGTCATGTTGTGTGAACTTAAAGAATTTCTTGTATTTCCTTTTCTTCCAGGTTTTTGATCTAAGCAAAATTGCACCTGCTAAAGCCCTGCAGCTCTGTACTTTGCTGCCTTGCAATGCTGTCAGGGTTCTTGTCTGTGGTGGGGATGGCACAGTGGGCTGGGTCCTGGATGCAATTGATGAAATGAAGATAAAGGTACCGTGTTTTAATTTAGAAATGTCTTGATGGTGAAGTGAGTTTTCGAGCTACTGAAGTGCTACCCCTAAACTCTTATCTTTGTATCTTCATCTTCCTGAATAGGCCTGCAGAGAAACATTTGCAGAAGAATTGCTTATTCCTATTGGGGAAGTGTAGGGGAAATGCATGTTATGAGCCCCTGTTTCAGGAAAAATATGAAAGCTTTAGATTTTGAATTACATTTAAAGTTGTTCTCTCCTGTAAAACAAGGCAAGAACAAGCTGCAGGATATTTTATGCATTGTTATTTCCTCTTTGTCTAAACAGATTTATTTTGTCATAAATGGCATCACTAAGATGGCTAATGTGCTCTGACTGCTCGCTTCTCCCAACACACTCCATCTTTTATAATAACCTCATAATTTTGCCAGCCATACTGGTTATATTGCCAGTGCATGAATGAATGCTGTAATTTGCTTCTGCTCCTTATCATATATTCTGAAGAGTCTGTCTGTCTGCAGCCTCACTTATTAACAGCAAGGAGAGAAGGAAAAAATAAGCTGTATGTTTACTGTTGGTTTGAAATGGAAGATAATTCCAGTTTATGGGGTACTTCTAAGTACTCCTGAAAAGATTAAGAATGGAGAATTATTACAAGGGCCTTACTGCTTTACCTAATAAACTTTTCTCTAGTGCTAAAAGGAAGAGAATTATTTTTGTATCAATATCTTTTTTTACTGCAGCTTTCTTGTTAATGCATGAATTATTATTAGTCATTAACAGCCATTATTTCAACTTTACACATAATCAAACTCTTCTTTGAGAATTACTGTGTGCTGATAAAGTAGAAATAAAGTAACTATAAAGGTTAATGAATATATGGTTGCATGGTCTTGGCATTTGATATATTGTTCCTCAGAGCCAATATAGTTGATGAAATCTGGGGTTTTCTGTGTTCAAATTGAGTCATTGGTGTTAAGTACTGTTGAGGTTATCAACAAAACCTTTTTATTATCAGCAGGAGGTTATTTGCTCCCTTCATTTATCTTGACTCTCAAATACAGGTTACCTGACTGATAACTCTTCTACCGTAGTGCCAGTTCGCTGCAAGTGCTTTTCACAGCTGAATTTCCAAGGCCACAGTACAGCTAAAATAACTGCTCACCCTTCAGTGGTGAGGAGAGCAAAGCCCTTTGCTAAGGTGGCTGTCCTGAATGTCTACTGCTGTCACTCGGAGCTCTGCAGAGGTGATTATCACCTGCTCCATCTGTGGGTGACAGTGTGAAACTGAGACACTGACTTTCCTCCTTGGAATATATGTATTTCTCTGTGTGGTTGAACACTGGTATTACGTGCATCTGTTGTTTAGACTCAGCCTTATCTTAGACTTGCCGAGAGTATCTTGGTGTTTTGTTGTTCACAGTCTGGAGTGTTACATCTCTGAGTTCATATCACTTTGCAGAACCAAAGCATCTTTTGAGGGATACTCTGTTCAGTATTCCTAATGCGTTGTTTCCACATGTGCTGGTTTAGAGTTAAACCGGTAGGAGGCTCTGCTCCTCCTCTGGATCTGAGGAGAGCCCCCAGTCCCTGAACCCCAAGCTTATATCCACTTGGGCTCAGATGGGAATGCCCAGTCCCTCCCCCAGGGCAGAGACTTCCACAATGGGTGCTTTATTCTGTGAGGTGAACAGTGGCATATTTTTGGCATCCCTGATGGCCCAATAGCAGATATGACCCTTCAGGTGGGTGTGGAGGCAGGAAAACTTCTTATCTCACAGAAGTTCCTAAACACCCAGCTTGTAGCCTGAGGGGTTGGGTGTGCCTTAGGCAGCTGCTGCCAATGGACCATTGTGAGCAGTTTGTGAGAAAAATGACATAGAGGATTTAGAATACACACCCACTCAGTGACAAACTGATCCTGGCTGCTAAAACCAGGACACCACATTCTGTTTGTATTCTTTCCTTCTTGCAGTGGTTTAACATTTCCTTCCTTTACATTATCCCCGTGGTAAGTAGTTAAATGTGCCATCTGCTGTGCTAACAGTGCCAGCCCCAGTGCGCTGCTCTGTGTCACAGGCTGCTGTCCAGATCTCTGGTGTTTATCTAATCTGACCATTTGGGGATGAAAGGGAGACGGTGAGTGCTCAAGCAGGAGCTCATATGCAGTGGTTTTGTGTCCTAGGGGCAAGAACAATATATTCCCCAAGTTGCAATTTTACCTCTGGGAACAGGGAATGACCTGTCTAATACACTGGGCTGGGGTGCAGGATATGCTGGAGAAGTCCCTGTGGAACAGATCTTACGGAATGTCATGGAGGCAGATGGAGTCAAACTAGACAGGTAAGCAACAGTGAAGAGGTAAAATGTAAAAGCCCAGTACTGCTACAGCTGCTGATAGCCCACTGCAGCAGTTTATGAAAAGAAACACAAGTGTTGCTGGAAGGAACTGAGGTCCAAATTTAATCTTTATTTAATTGTTCTAAAGGGCTTAAGTCTTGCATAATTTAGCTAGACTTGAATCTTTTGCCTTGACCCCAGTATAGATAGGAGATTCCTAACTACAGCCTTATACTGAGAACTGTCTGTCACAAATCTAAGTAACAACTGTTGTTTTTCAGGTGGAAGGTTCAAGTAACAAACAAGGGATACTACAACTTAAGGAAACCAAAGGTATGCCTTGCAAGTATAAACATGAATTCTGTGGAATAGCCATATGTTTATAAATATTTTTCTGTTTACCAATTTCCCACTAAACACTCTGAATTGTAAACCCTAATAATGATATTTAGTAAGACTGTAACTGGAAGTTCTCTCTTACAGGTATTCACAATGAACAACTACTTTTCTATAGGACCTGATGCTCTCATGGCTTTAAATTTCCATGCTCATCGTGAGAAGACTCCTTCTCTGTTTTCCAGCAGAATTATCAATAAGGTGTGTTTGGTAAAGTGAATTCTCTTCCATGTAGTTTTTGGTTTGACTTAAGGCTGTTTTTTGCTTTACGCCCCTACTTCCTTTCATGCAATTTTAAGAGTCTGAATTAATATTTCTTGGGGAGGGGATTCCATGGGTAAAATGCATTTCTAGCCCACTCCCAAGTGTTACTGCCCTGCCTCCACTTACAGAATTTGCTGTTTGCTCAGTTTTTGCTCATAATTTCTCATTTGCTTTGAAACTTAATGAGCTAAGGACATTTCCTTTTAAAGCCTATTTCCTCTTCAAGTGGAAAGTAAGTTTATTATGCAAGTTGTAGCCTATCTCATGTAGAAACTTTGATGTGCAAATGTATTACCTGTGAGTTTTAGGTAAGGTTTGCAAAGCCATAACCATACTTTAATATTTCAAATAGTCTTCACATGTGTTGTCTCTTTCTAAGAGTGTTTTCTTTTCTCCCTGTTTTGTTTTGGTTTTTTTGTTTGTTTTTTTTTGTAGGCTGTGTATTTTTTTTATGGAACCAAAGACTGCTTAGTACAAGAATGCAAAGACCTTAACAAAAAGGTTGAGGTAAGTTTTTTAGCTTGCTTTTGCTCTGAACAGTCACTGGAGTGTAAAAACTTCTCATGTTCAAGCACTGATCTTCAGATAAAAATTGCCTTAGCACCAGAGGCTTACATAAGTGAGAGTTCCTTTTACCTTTATCTCCTAACAGAAACTTACCAAGCTCAGGATATGGTGTGAAATAAAAAGTAATTTTTTTAAAGTATGACAATAAAACACATTTTATTTGTACAGGGCCAATTTTTCTTCAAGTGGACACTTAGTAGAAGAGCTTATGGAGAATAAGTACTGAACTACTGAATCTGATCCACAGTAATTAACTTCTCTTTGTCTTTTAAAGCTAGAGTTGGATGGTGAGAGAATCGAGTTGCCCAATTTGGAAGGCATCATTGTGCTGAATATTGGATACTGGGGAGGTGGCTGCAGGCTCTGGGAAGGAATGGGGGATGAACCTTACCCCTTGGCCAGGTACACAGTGCAATTTTTGCTTTGTTTTTTCCATTTAGCAGGTCTTGTAGTGTCAGGAATTCCTTACACTGTGATTGTGCAGATCAGAAGGATTCCTTGTGGCAGGAGGTTATCTCACATTTGGTTATTTTCCTTGTATTAGAGACTTGGACTAAATGCATCCCACACATCAAGGGGTTCTTTTAAGACTTTCTCAAAATGCCTGGCAGGACAGACAACAGTAGCACTGAAGAGGCTGTAAAAAAGGAAGGTAGCCTTCAAAAATGGATCCATTTCAGAATCTAAAAACCCACATCTCAATAGAAGTTAAAATGTCAAAATTTTAACTCCTGTGCTTGAGTAAACTGGAGCAATACTAAAGAGAAGAATAGGTAGGAATATTAGTTATTCCCTCATGTGACTTCCTTCTTCAGAAGTCATAAAAAAAATATATATATATAAAAATATATACTTCATAGTTCTGTTACAAGGCTTATTATCCTGGATTTCAAGAAAATGCTTGGGCAAGGTGCTTTACCCAAATCTGAAAAATCAACCATTAAAAGATTTTCCTGTAGATGAGTGAAAAGACAGAAAGTTGTATAAGTTTATGGAAGAGAAATCCCCTGTGCACCTTAAATATGCACACTGAACCTTGGAAAAGTCATACATCCATAACTTCCAGAAGCCAGCTGGTGTATTGCTCCATAATTGCAGGGTTTGATGGCTTTCTTTGCTGGACAGCAAATGACAAGGGACAGCGCAAATAGATAAAAATACTGGTAGGACAACATTTGTCTTCTCCATGGGGAGAGCCATAAAAGGACTGTGCAATACCTGGGCAAATATACTAGAGCTCATGAGCATCACTAAAAGAGTCTCCTTTTTATTATTCCATAGGCATGATGATGGACTTCTGGAAGTTGTTGGTGTTCATGGTTCGTTCCACTGTGCCCAGATTCAGGTCAAACTGGCCAATCCTGTTCGCCTGGGGCAGGCACATACAGTGAGGGTAAGTGCTGGCTATGACCTGTTTTCATAATTTTTTTTTAATACACCATATAGAATCTCAAACACTCGGCTGTCAGATCTGAAGTTGCAGTTTGCAGGTGAGGTAGATGTTTCTCTTGCTTAGTAAAAATTGTGTCATAATTCACTAGTCCTCTGTTGCTATGGTTGGTGGCCTGGGAGTGCAACTTGTTACGTACCAGTTTCTCCCTGGCCAGACTGAAAACGTGCCTGTCATCAGCATATTACCCCTGGAAAAGGTGTTTTCAGAGCTCTTTTGAACTGGTGTGACTGTGTGTTCTTGTGTTTGGTACCAGCTGATCCTGAAGAGCTCGAAGATGCCGATGCAGGTGGACGGCGAGCCCTGGGCACAGGGGCCCTGCACTGTCACCATCACCCACAAGACTCATGCCCTGATGTTGTATCACTCGGGGGAGCAAACAGATGATGATGCTTCCAGCCTGTCTGAGTAAGCCCACGGGAGAAGAGCAGATGGATGGAGACACCCAGACTCTATGGAACTGAATGTGAGACAGTGAGGAGACTCAGCTTGCTAAAACACACCTGATCTAGGTTGAGGTTTATGCTGTGAGTTCATCCCCATGAGTGAGCTAGAGCTGAGGAAAAAGCCATGCTGTTACACTCCTGAGAACTTTCCCAGCTGATTTTCCTTTTTAAGCTGGTGGTGATGCCCTCCAGCCTTCCTAGCTGGAGTTAGTTACTCTAATGGCTGGAAAGGCTGCTGGAGCCCTTCCTGCTGTGGAGTCAGAGCCTGCACGTGCACACTGTGGTATGTGAGGTGTTTCATAGCCTTGGAAAGGGGAACAGCTGGGGCTTTGACCTGCTGCCAACGTGCCCTCTTCCCCAGAACAGAAAACCAGACCAAGTAGGATGTGGGCTGATTTCCTGACAGCAGCCTGCTCCTGGCTGCCACCTCTGTTTGGGAGCAAGAGAAAGAATTGTCTGTGCATCTGCTTGTGCAGTGCTTTTCTGATCAGCTTCTCTGGGAGAGCAGAGGATGTGGGAGCTCTTAGGAAGGTGGTCAGCAAGAAAAAGATTCTTTTGGACCAAAGGTGTCTGGAGATGTTCTGTCAGCAAATTACCTTTTTCAGTGGCTTTGTAAGCCAGAGAGTACCCCTGAGGTCCTGAGTACCCAGGATAACAACTCAGAATAACTGCACTGAATGATCCTGTGACTTGACTTTGCTTCAGTTCAGAAGTCAGAGAGACTAACTCTAGTTTTTGTAAATAGCAGCATCATAGTTCTTGGGGAGGCTATTTAGAGGAAAATCTGGACAAAGAGCAGACTTTTTAGCTGTTTACAGGGAAGGGTTTTAAAGAAATAATGATGATCAGCAGATGTGCAGTATGTTTTAAGGACTTATTAAAGATCTTGGCTCATAATTACTTGAGAATGCTCAATAGTAGATCAGTCTGTTAACTGTTTCAGTTTTAAGTGTAGAGGTTGAGAGCTCATTTTGCAGGGGTTGGCAAGTTCTGGCATTCCTGTGTATAATCTGATGGTGAAAAAAGCATGGAAGCATTTGTTTTCTGACTGGCTCCTCGGGGGTCAGAGATACCTTGTTAGGACCTTCATTTCCCTTAAGAACATAAGGTGAGAAAAAAATCAGTGGTTGAAGGTTCAGGACACATAAACTGTACACAGGGACTGTCAGTTTGGTATATCTGAAGCTTCTCAGGTTAAAGCTTCTCAGGTGAAAACATCTTCATGGTTAACAAAAGTAGAAATCTGCTTCCTTTTTTCTCTTTTAAGTATTTTAAGCCTGGAGCAGGGGAGAGATGAACTGGGGTTTAAAATGTCTCACTGAGTAGTTCAGTTTAGTCCAGTTTAATTACTCAAGGTGCTCTTCCAAGTAGGAAGAGAATTTATGCTGTCTAAGCCAAGATTGTAAGAGAAATTGGGAGCTTTGGTCTGAGCTTTGAATGTTGCTGCTTTTGTCATGAGTCCCCCATCTTTTTTTGTCTCTCTGCTTTATGTTAACTGAAAGTGAGACCTTTGGGTAAAGTAGGCTGTGTTTCTAGGGTTTTTTAAATGAAACCATTTTTCTGCGATCTGTAAAATGATGTTTGCATTAACAGTGAATGAACTATTTATATTTTAAAATAATTTATTGAAACCTTGGCAAAGTCAGTATTTTTAAAACCTTCAATTGTAATCCTCTTTGGAGAGCATTTTTAACTTTATGGTGTTCCTTGTAGAAAGAGTATGTCCTAGAACTTCAATACTACTGATTCCCAGTGAACTTAGTTGTCTGAAAATGTGATTAGAGTGTAATGACCTGTAGAGAGAAGCCATTTGTAAATGCCATATTAATTAGCCTTATACACCTCATTTTAATTATTTTATTGTATGTAAATATAGATTAAAATAATAGTTAAATCTATGTAAAAACGGTTTAAAATACCATAGGTGTGATATGTTAGATGAATCCACTACCTTTTTTTAGTTAGGAGGTTCAGTTTGTATTAGTTTCAAAAGTCTTACCAGTTAAGTTATTTTTTTATATATATAAAACTTGTAACTGTCAGCATCCTAAAAATATTTCGGTTCTGTGCTCTGGATCTTATGTAACTGTTGTTTACAAACAAATGACAAGTCTCTGGCATAGCAGCGTGTGTGCTCTGAATGGCAGTATTTGCTCAAGAGAAATGACACCACTGACTACTTTAAACTATTCATAATGTAATTTAAAGTTACCTGAAGTCGATCAGGTGATTATTCAAATTGGTTTGTAGCCAAAGAACCTTTAACTGTTCAAAAACCACTCTTTGGACTCGTGACATCCTAAAGAGAAGTGATGCCCAGGCTTTGAAGGTACCCGGTGTTGCTCTAGGTGAGCTGTGGGTGAGTGGGTTTCTCTGCCCCACTGGTGATGTCCTGTTTGTGCATCCTCCCACTTACTGCAACTTGCTGGGAGTCCAGTCCTAACTGTGTGAAATCCTCTGGGAAATGTAAATCCATCATTCCTGTTGAAGGATCAAAGTGAAAGTAGCATCTGATTGGGTGCTTGTTTGGGAAAACCACAGGCCTTGTTTGCGGAGGTGAAGAAGTTTGTGTCTCACAAATGGTGATGGCAGCAAAGGTGGCCATGATGAGCCTGAGGAAGCCTCTTGTGAAACTGTATTTAGGGTTTAGAGGACATTCTGTAGGGGTCAAGTGGCCAGTTCCCAAAGGGACATGGGCTCACCCTTCAATTGTAACTGTATGGAGCTGTGATACCATAACACAAAAAGTGTTTGTAAAACATACATTGTTAGCACTGTCATCTCTTGGGAAGTCTTGCTGTTTCCAACCATCTTTTGATTTCAATGTATCCTCCTAACTGGTGTGTTGTAAATTGGCTTAAAGCCTGTTTTGAGTTACTTTGATGGAACTCTTTGAAGATTTAGTCCAACTGCAGACAGTGGGTGTCAGCAATGGACTTGGCTGATTTGTAACTTGCCTAATGTTGTGTGCATTGTGACTGTAAACTGTTCCATGCTTTTCTACTGTAGGTGCACAAAGCACCAACTCAAACAGCTACTCTCTACAAGGAGGAGACACTCCTTGTAGCTTGGAATCCTGAAAATCCCATAGGACATTCTCTGTCTGGGAGAGAAGACTCTGCAGCTGGAGCTCCTGTCCTGCACGGAAGAATTTCCCCTTATCCTGTTAATCATTAACATTGGAAAAAGAATGAAAGGCATGTTTCAAAAAGAGAAATAATGGAATTGTTCTGTCAGTCTTCATACATTATACCTTTGTGTAAAAGGTACTATAACATCAATTGTCAAGCTCTTAGAAGTGAATTCACCACGTTTATTTTTAAGTTTTATTAATGCATCTGTTAGCTTAATTGAAGTTTGGTCTGATAACTTTCTTTCCTGTGGATTCTCAGTCCTGTGACATGCAATACAGAAAGCCTAAGTTTGCATGGAAAGCCTTTGTGTGGGTCAGCTCCTTTGATGGCTCACACTGCCCTTGTTTACACATGTTGAGAGGATGTGATGGGTATTTTCATGTGCACAGGAACCTCCTGTCATAGGCTTTGTTTTACTCTGTGTTTTCACTTCAGCAATTCATATCAGGGTTAAACTGCTTCAAATGCCAGTTGGGTCTTTCGTCATGTGTGGACTTCATGAAAAGTGCAAACTTGCATTCTCAATCTTCAGAAGCAGCGGAGGGAAATGACACTGGGCTTGTTTAGGTATGTCTCTTGTTCCTGGTGTTTAAAGCAGGTCGGGGTAGTATTTAGAGCATACCATTAACAGCATTTTGGAATTTTTGCAGTTATTAATGAACACAATCTTGCCTTTTCTTTCACTGCAATAGTAATATTTTAGTTTCAAATTAATTTGGGATTTTGTTCAAATTTGAACATGTTTCTCAGCACTGTTATGAATTGCATTTCATGTTCATAATATAAAAACTATGGCATAATTTATAAATTTTATAATTTTTTATATATTCATTTTTGGTGTTTCTCCATATGTTTGGGGTTTTTTCCCCAGGTCTTGCTTTTCTTGGTCACCAGGTAACTTGAAACACCATTGTCTTTAGTTAGAAGCTTTAAGTACTTGCTCTGAGAAAACACACAGGAGTTTGTCCTGGTTGCAAAAAACATGTTACCATGTTTGAAGACACTTGGAGACAATCTTGAGGCAATGTTTATAGTCAGAGTGAGGTCTGTGTGACCTGAGCTGATTCAGATGGAGAATTTGTTTCCCCCTCTTGCTGGCTTTTACAGATGCTCAGTAAGCACTTCTTTCCCTCAGTCATCTAATTACTCACTTTGTGCTGGCTCAATTCCATCTGAGACAGTATCAAAAGCTCTGCTGAAACCAGGATAGTGAGCTCCTGTCCAATTTATCCTTCATGCCAGCCAGCTTGTCAGGAAAGGGAATTGGAATGGCTCCCCAGAGCTGTTCTCAGCCCAGTGACCCACCTGCTTAGCTTTTCCACTTGTCAGAACTCCAAAGGTTCCCAGAGTCCCTGACCTGCACTAAAAGAACAGTGTTTGCTCTTTGCTGCTGAGGAGGAGCCTCCTTGTTCTCCACATTCTGAGCACTGACGGGTTTGGTTTCAGTTTGGCTGATTCCTTCTGCTCCTGTGTTATGTTGCACTGAAGCTCAGAGCTTTTACAGTGTGTGCTGTTGTATCTCACTGGTTAACTAGAAGCCTAAAGCACCTTTAGCTGTGAGCAGCACAATGGTAGCAGTGTTATAGTAGTTTCTCTTTTTTACTTGGCTTGGTAAAGCAGCACTGGAACCCAGTTAGTCTAAGAGTAGAACACTTAGGAATATTTGCACTTTTTAGTTCTCTACTTCATACAGACTACAAGCAGTTTTCTTCCTTTTGGGAAAGAAAATCCCAGATATTCAGTTAATAAATTAGGTTGTCTTCAGATTTAAAATACCAGTACATAACTGGTTCTGTTGAATGTGAACCACTTAATTTAAAATGTTATTTTTTTTCTGAGGAATTGGAGCTGCTGCTTGAACACAGGGATGAGACAGCAGAGACCACTTGTTCCTGTTAAATATATTGAGAGAATTCACATGTTCTCTCAGCATTGTTGAGGCCACAGTTCTGAAAGCATGATGTGATCACAATTTTGTTATCTTGCTAAGAATGCTGAATACCCAAATCAGGTTTTGGGCATCTCAGGGAGATACTTCCAGCTGGAGTAAAGCCACATGCCTTGACTAAACCTAGTGATGTTGTGCAGACTGACCTTAGCTGAGCATCTGGCCCTTCACTGTATGAATGTATTTAAAATTGTATTTTGTTAATGCTGCCCTGTTTCTGTGCTGTGTACCTCTACTGCTGTATGTCATTAATTTTTTGCATTGTTCAATTTGCAATTGTAGATTTCAGCATAAAAGTAATTTTCTTTAAATGATCAAGTGGGAGGTAATAGTGTGAGTTTATTGCATTCTGTATCTTCAAGGTTTACATCCCTCAAAAGCCATTTTGTCTGCTACCAACTGTTGTAGTCCTTCAAATACCTCCAGCCATCTTCTCTTTCTGGGATTTTTATAGTTAAACAGAACGGGTTTTTATTTTTGTAGCTTGTAACTTCGGATATGTATAGTAGTTATTTAGTAATTAGTGGTGAGAATACTGTAAAAATGTTACTTTTAAGAGCTGTAACTTTAATCATAACTACTTACAAAAAAAATACCAGCATGTTAGCAGTTAAAAGAAAGTTATTCTTTATCTTGACGTACTGTGATGCTGCAACTTGGGATTTGCATTGAATGTATTTATCCATATATTCTGCCATTGCACTAAACAGGAAAAAGTAATAGGTAAAAAATTAGAATTTATAACATCTTAGGCTTTCTTCAACTGATAAAGGTGACATTTAGGATTCAGTATTTTTTTGTTTCCCACCAAGCAGTAAAGGAGGAGTGATGAGTGGAGTCTTGGCAGATCGGTTGTTTCCGTGTGGTGCGGTTTGAGATCTGTATTTAGTGCCCAAACACAAGCAGACACCATCTGCACCATTCCTGCCTCTCTTCTCAGAGAACAAACACTCAGAGCAAACCCCACTGCTCACATCTGTACAGTATGTGAGGTCTTACTTGCAAAGAAATAAGGAGCCACCATAGTCTTGGACCTCCAAAATAAATGTTTAAATCAAAATTTTTTAGACTTTCTGTGACATGATGTTTGCAAATCCCAGACCGGTTTTCCTTTGGTTTTTAGGAGGCAGGCTGAAATGGGAGGATAAGGAGGTATTACTGTAAAAGTCTTTGTCATAGAAGCTGTGAAGTCTGTTCTTCATTTGCTGGAGAGGCACAGTAAGCATGATTGTGTCTCATCCAAATTTGTGATGTGCTTCAGTCATTACACGGGGTGATGTGTGGTTTGAGTGCTTGGGTCAGGTTCTGATGTGAGAAGCTGCAGCTTCAGCAAAGCCACGGAGCTACCCTGTTCTGTGGTGTCACTCCACATTAACACGAGGGAGACTGAAAACTTCAGTCAGCTGTACCACGGCCTGGCTCTGTGACTTACACTCCCAGAAGGCTCTTCTGAGAAACATTTGCTCTATATTCATCGTAGAAGTTTGTAAATACGGGTTTTTCACAGCACTGACTCTGTTACTGAATTTCCTATTGCATCTTTTTGTTGTCTTGTTATTTGGACTGTATTTCTCCGTAGATTTGTGTGGATTAAAGCGTTTAAACTCAGTTTTTCTTATTCCTCACTATGCATAAGAGCAAATGTGAGTCTCCAACTCTGTACCCACCCCGGGATGATGATGGCTGCCTGGCTTTGGGAGGGATGCAGCAGGATGAGATTAGGAATTTCAAGAACAAAGTTGTGTTTTGTTGAACTCCATGGTCGTTGTTTCTGCCTGAGATCCCTGGTGGAAAGTCCCAGTGTCTCAAACCTCAATACATGGGAAAAATTCTAGACAGCCTGGTAATGTAATTTTGGAGGTAAGTCCAACACTGGTAACCTGCAGAGATGTCTCAGGAGCTGCTTGCCCACCGTTTGGTTCATCCTTCACCCCTGGGGAGGTAACCAAGTTTGTGTGACTTTAGAATAGATGTTAAAATGGCTTCAACAGTGAGGTGAGACATCCAGATTGTTTCTTCTCAGCTCTGTTGTCATTTGGGCTTTTATAACAGTTTGTGTCCCTGCACACTGTTTAGTCAAAGGACAGGGAAGAGTCCTACAAATGTTGTACCTTTAATGAGCAGTTTCAAGGTAGAGCTGTAACAGAAGACGTTTTGGTGTCATGTAACCTTAATAGAAACTGGAGATGGGGTGGGGGAGCTGCTGAGAGCAAGGCAGGAAAGCACATGGGGCATTCCCCAAAAAAGGGAAATGCTGCTGCTGAAAGAAGTTTGGGGATCAAGTGGGTCAATGCTCTCTCCTGATGGCAGCAGATGGGTTAGTTTGGGCTTTTGGAAGTGAATTAATCCTCCTGTGGGGCCACTTTATCATGGTGTCAATTCCCTCCCCAAGTCCTCTCCTCTGTTCCCTGGTCTCATTTGCACAAAAGAGACAAGGGCTCTGGCCCCTCAGCTCCTATATTATGCCACAATCAAACCTTTTAAAGACTATTTGTCTGCTGTTTTCTATTGAAGATGGGGTCAGCATAGATATTCAGCAGTTTTTTTTTCTTAGATGGTTAAGACAATAGTTTGACAGAGCTTTCAAGGTCACTGGCACTAATGCTAATATGGTTTAATGCAACTTTAAATGTTCGTAGAACTGCTGGAGTGAACAGTGCACAGCAGCGACTTGAGCCAGACTTTGGGCTAAAGTTGTGTAAGGAGTCACAGCACAGGTATGAGTCTGGAAGAACACAGGTCCTTAGCAAAGTGCAAGTCATGGCTCAGATTCTTTTTTTCCTAATGAAAAATGTAAAGGATTCGGTGAATGAACAGAAAGGTGGTTTTGTGTGGGTCCAAATACAGTTCAAGGAGTCCAGCGTTAGACGCTTGATGGCTAAAGCTGATTTCGGGGTACCTCTAGCAAACGTCTTTTCCTCTCCAGGAAAACCCCTCACTGCGGAAAGGCAGCGGGCAGATTCAGCCCCTTTCCCTGCGCATCTGTGGGCAATGTGAGAACGCTCTGGTAACCGCAAGGTAACAGATGGCCGGAGGGTCCCGGTGACCGCGGGCGCTGAGCGGCAACAAAGCCCTGCGGCTCTGGGGATGTGCCACCCAACCGTGCCGAGGGCCATTGTCCCCGCCCGGCCGCGAAATCCCGATTCCACGCTTAGGAGCTGCTTAAAAGAGCCTCGCTCTCCCAGACCTGCAAAAGAGCAGCTCCCCATGTCGTTCATTGAAAATATGGAAAGGGCAATGCATATAGAAATCTAATTATTGGCAGCCACAGCCCGGCTTTTAGCATGATAATCGTGGGCCCCGGAGCTTTCTTGTGCACGGACCCCTGAAAGATAATCATGAAAGCAAAAGCTAAAACTATTGAATTTCCATCACTCACTCAAAAGTTCTCTTTGATTATGTTGACACGATTTTTGTTTGTCCCTACGCGTCGATGAGAGACTGTTATTAATCACTTCTAAATATTTTGAAGACAAAGGGCACTGCGTGGCCCGGGGGGATGAAGAGGGGATGATGATGGGATGAAGCGGGGGATGGAGGGGTGTCCCCTCTGTCTCCCGCTTGTGCAGCGGGTTCTCCCCGTGATACTTCCAAGCTGGCGGGGCGGGGGGACAGGGTGTCGATGACGGGTTCGGCCATATACCCTCAGCCCATCCCCTTCCCTCCCGCCGCCCTTATAGCCCGGGCCGCGCCCGGGTGCTGCCGGTGGTCCATGGGCGCAGAGCGGGGCTCGCCCGGGCTCCCGGCCCTGCTGCGGCTGCTGCTGTTGCTGCTCGGGGCGAGCGGGTCGCGACCAGGCTCTGCCGATCGCTGCAGCTGGAGGGGCAGGTACGGGGGCTGAGAGGGGCTGCAGGTACCGGGGTTACCGGGGCTGAGAGGGGCTGCAGGTAATGGGGTTACCGGGGCTGAGAGGGGCTGCAGGTACAGGAGTACAGGAGCTGCGGGCGGACCCGCCCCGCCAACCGAGGGCTCGTCGGGGCATCCGCGGGCGCGTTGCTGGCGGGTTTGCTTCGGTCCCTGACGGGGAAATCGGCGACAAAAAGTATTCTCAAGTATTGCATCCTTTCGCTCTACGTCTTGTTGCTGGTTTACTTTTCATTAATTCCGCTATTATGGATTTGGTCCTCGCAAGCGACCTCAGCAAAAGTAACGCAGTGGAATTGCACCGGCTGGAGCGCCAGCCCGGTAGCAGCACCAGCACGACGCTTTTCCATTAAAAGCAATTATTCGGTGAATTTTTATCGGAAATATTAAAAGTGATTTTAGAAATTTAGGTCTTTAAACCAAATTTTTCAGGGGTAATATCAGTGCTCGTTGTGCAGCATTTCAGCGGCTCTCATCCCTATCGACTCACCGGTGGGATTTTCCGGACACCAGAGCACTGCCCGGTCCTGCCGCACAGAAAGGTTTTGAGCTATTTGCAGAGAGTATTTACCCTCTGACGTTTCTCCGGGTGCTGCAGGCATCCAAGCACGAATTTGTAGGCAGAAGGAAGGGGCTGAGGCTCCTTCTCGTGCAGCCTCAGGTGAGAGCAATCTCCATCCCTTCTGCGTGGTGCCGCAGCTGTGAGCGGAGGGGAGGGAAGGAAGGAGTGAGTCCAACTGGAGGAAGCCAATTTCTGAGTCGTCAGGAGTAGGCTCTGTACCTCTGGGCAGCGTGGTAGTGACTGCTGGGCTGCTCTGCCTGTGCCGTGGGCACAGTGATGGAGCAGTGGTGCTGTCCCGGCAGTGGTCTGAGCTGGGAGCCCCGTTCCCGTGCCGTGGAGCAGGTCCACCTGCGCTGCACCGAGGGCTCCCTGGAGTGGGTGTACCCAGCACGAGCCCTGCGAGTCGTCCTGGAGCCCAACCTTTCCAGTGCCCACCACACCACCGTCTGCATCAAGCCCGCCAGCGACTTCCAGGGTGCCAGCATCTACGTGGAGCGTGCTGGGCAGCTGCACCTGGTGCTGAGCGAGGCAGAAGGGGCTCGGCCCCACCACGTGTCCTGCTTCAGTGCCCACAGGCCACAGCGAGTGGCCCTGTTCCTGCAGGCCAGCCCGCAGAGGGACATCAGCCGCCGCACCGCCAGCTTCCAGTACGAGCTGCTGAGCAACCAGAGCACTGCCGGCCCTGACCTCAAAAAGATGGCCCTGGCTGAGGGTAAGATCTGGGGGGGCATCTGGTACCCACTGACCTTGCTGGTGCATCCCTTGGTTGAGGGCTTTGTCATTGCAATGGGGATCCTTCTGCCTGGCAGTGCCATCGCTGAGAACATCCTCTTGCTCATTTCTTTGATGTGGTTGTAGAATATATAACATAACAGGAATTGTGGTTTGCAACTGATCATAATGCTCTCTAAGCTAGTAGGTCTGCCCCATTTCCCTTCCTAATTCACTGGCTCTTTACCAATTTATACTGTGTAATATATGTATTATTGTATAATAACCTATATATTGTAGTATGATAAATCAAAAACTGCTCTGTGTTTTTCCTAGCTATGTGCCGTCCTTGTGACAACATGGAACTTCTTATGGCCATTTGCAGCAGTGATTTTGGTAAGCTGACTAGAAGGGAGTTATTCTGCCTTTAATTTATATTGATTATTTGGATTTATTTGCTGCTTTTCTTAAAATAATGGCATGACTGTGCTCTCTGATCTGGGAAAGAAACTAGCTGTGTGAAAAACAATCTGAAGGGGGGGAAGTGATACCTAGAAGAGAGAAACTGGCTGCCAAGGTGCTTTTTTCCTGCAGGCAGAAAGGTTGAGATGTAAAACTAAACTATGAGTAGTTCTCACAGGTGTGCTGCTGCCTCCCAGGTGGAGCAAAGTCATGCGTGTGTAGACACACATACACACAGGTGGTACATGATGGTGTGGTCACTTTAATTCCCTTTGTCCATTTTCTTTTCCCCACTATAAATATACCCTCTCTCTTCCCTCACAAATCACACACTTTTAGTTCTTCTTCTGCAGAGGCAGTGAGTTGTTTGTAGCTTTAGTTAAAGATTTCAGGTGGTTTAAACTCCCTTCAGTGACATTCTGGTTAGGCTTCATGTCTTATGAGAAAATAAGCAGTTACAGTCCATAAGAAAAGAGATAATAAGAAATACTAATTTGATGATACATTAAAAGCTTTTTCTTTTTTGTGTACTTAATAAGGCAATATATATTTTTCTTTTGAGTGGTTTGTTCATTTTATTCCCCTATTTCTCCACACGCACGTTTGTACCTCTTTGATTAGGTCAAATAGCTACAGCTGTGGAGCTGCCTCTCCACGTGGCCACAATTCTATTGCTGTAAACACCTAAAAGTAAAACTACAAATTCCATTTACCCCTATTCAATGTTTTTAAAAAGCCCACCAAACCACTGCTTTCTTACTCGGGGTTGTCACACTTCCAAGCCGATAAAATCATTGTGCAAACACAAACCCACTGCAAGGCAGGCATCCCTTGGAGTCCTCCTTAGCTGGTAAATTTTATCCTTCTTCTAAATTAATTGGTGCAATTGTTTTCCCTTGATGAAGTCCCTGGTTCCCATGCGGGTGCTCCCCCTCGGCACTGCTGGAACAACCCGAGACTGACAGATGTGGAGGCTCAGGCACACAATGGGGGCACTCACACTCACAGCAGCAACTGCACCAGAAGGAACAGCCCTTTGAACTGACTCTATTTATGGCCTGACTTCCTTGCCCTGAGCTCACACATCGCCATCATCAACTTTTTTGATTAGAGAAAATAGCTGCTAATGAAAGTGTAAATGACACTGGGAGTGAATAGAGGCTTTATAGTTACCCTTAGGATGGGGGTCTTCAGTCACTGGGCCCTGAGCAGAGCAGGAGCAACTTAGAGTTCCTGGAACAAGTGCATTATAGCTTGTCAATAGACTTGGCTGCATCTGATTAAAAATGATCACAACAAAGAAGGAGACAGAGAGCAGAGACATCTGTTACACAAAATTCTGGATTCCCTTGGAAATCTAATTAAATGTGAAAGTTCTTGGAGACTTCAGAAATAAGCTTTTTCTGTATCTTGGGTTGTTGAGTTTTCTGTACCTGAATGAAAGAGTTTTGTGGCAAGAAGGGTGGTGATGTTCCCATTGCTTTGAAAACCTCTCATTTGCTGAAATGCTCGTGGTTCTAATGGTGTCCCATTTCTGAGCCTTCTATGGATGTGAGATGAGATTAACTGGTAGAAGAATAGTTGATATCTGGGAAAAATGGGGGCATTGACAATGAGAAAGATGGTTTCAGGACAGCAAACCCCTGTCAGGTGGGATGTTTTATTCTCTATGTGGTTGATGCAAAGGATGCTTTCAGAGACTATGGCTTCTTATGCTTTCCTTCCAGCCAGGATCCCTCTGGGAGAAGGTGGTACATGTATGCTATGTGACTTTTAAATAAGGCTTCAAATAAAGTCACTTTAAGAGTCCTGAATGTTGTTCATCATCTCCCAAAGTGACTTTTGGTGGATGGATGACATTTTCCTTCAAGAGGAAAAAACCCCCACCAAACCTTTAAATGACAAACATTTAACAAGCTCCTTCTCCAACCAAATTGTATTCTGATTCTTCTTGGATCAGCCCCTGTTACTGCTGTGAAAGGAAAAGGTTCAGAGTTCCCTGGAGTGAGTAAGGAGGCAGCCTGTGATAGTCGTTGTCTTGGGACACGGATTGAATAATGAATACTTGAACTGACCTCTTTTCATGTGCCTTTTTACCCTTCACTACTTTGCACTTTTAAGCAAGTTAGATGCTTTTTCCTCAGATTTAGCTGGTTTGAGTAGTCAAAAAGCAGAATTCCAGGACACAGCACTGCCTGTGTAGGCATCCTCTGTGCAAAGGATGCAATGTGTCCATATGTAGGTGTGAAAACTGCACCACTCCTGCTCTCCTCATACCTGAGCTGCTTCATAACCACCCCATGTCCTCTTCACATCCAGTGGTGAAAGGCTCTATCCGAGATGTTTCCCACGATTCAGAGCACCACATGTCCCAGGTGGAGGTCGGTGTCCAGAGAGTCTACAGGCAGAAGAACAGGATCTTCCAGCAGGATGAAGGCAGTGGGGAGTGGCGAGGCCCCATATGGACCCTGCTGCAGTGCAAGGTGAAGAAGGGAGGTGGAGATTTCCTCTTCACTGGGAATGAACACTTTGGTGAGGCTTGGCTGGGCTGTGCCCCTCGCTTTAAAGATTTCATGCATGTTTATCGGGCTGCCAGAGAAAGAGGAGCCAACCCCTGTGAGTTTGAGCTCAACTGACAAGAGGGACACTGTGGTTGAGAGCTGAGCAATTCCAGCCCAGTTTCTGGATACTGAATCTGGAGCTAAAACCAAGGTTTAAAGCTAGTAATTCCACCCAAAATGGGGTCTGGAGAATTCCCTGGAGATGATGGCTCTGTGAGCCCCATGAACTCTGACTTAACCCGTGTTAGTTTC
Organism: Formicarius rufipectus; assembly: GCA_013399695.1. Classification (NCBI taxonomy): domain Eukaryota; kingdom Metazoa; phylum Chordata; class Aves; order Passeriformes; family Formicariidae; genus Formicarius; species Formicarius rufipectus. The sequence continues at coordinate 1,526,124 of VXAU01005047.1, read as the reverse complement.
TTCTTCACATCATCATAACTGAATTTTGAGAAGACTGCATTTGGTGGTGGGGGGGGGCGTGTTAAAAAGCAGCTTGTGCCCAGTATTACAAAATTCTAACATGTTTTGCTCTGCCTACATGCCGTGTCCATTTTCTGTAGATATATTTTTCTCTCCTCCCCAATCTCTACTTGATTTCTCTTCCTTCGCAGATGAGTTGGGAAACTTCCTCTAAGCTTGGGGGGGGGCGGAAAAAACTACCCCGAGGCAAAAAAAAACAGAAGAACCAAAAATAACTTGATTTTTAAAATGGAACATAGGTGCTGTAGAAAGTACATTTTCTTTGAAAACCATTAGGGAGTTTAATACAAGCATGGACAAAACACAACCAACTTGACTCCTGAAGGTTCTGTTGAACTAATTTAGGATCAAGAATCACTCATAATGATATTTTCACCTAAATTATCTACCTCTTTTCAATTAGCTTTTATTATTTGAATGGTGGCTCCTCCCACCCTCCCTCAGTGCTTTGGCCAGACTCACATAATCGCCTGTACTTCATGTAAATGGAATTGCTACACCGTAAAATGATATACAAATGTGTCTACCACACAGAGCCCAATAAAGGGTGTGAATAAACCCATTATTTCCTGTGCAACGGCATCTGATTGCAGCCTGGGAAACACAGGGCTGACAGATGTGAGCCTATGACAAGGCCTGGAAAAAACTGAATGAGGAGCTCTCTGACAGGCCACAATTAATTGACTTTTGAAATGACTTTTTTTTTTTCCACAGTTCTACTTGGCTGAGCAAGATTCACAAATTGCTGTCTTGAACTTTTTAATGGGACAAAATAGCTGCCAATGAAAGTCTAAATGACATCAACTTTGAATGGGAGTCACACAATGACCACAGCATGACACGTTTTTAACAGACATTGATTATTTGAGAAGTAGCAGCCACTTAATTGGGAGGGAATTGGGAAGGGGGGAAGAAACGGGAGGGAGTCAGAGAACTGGGTGTATAAATACAGTGTCTTAAACACTAGCCAAATACAGTCTTATTAAAATAGGGAGCATCTTATAAACATTTTCACATATGCTCCCAGAGAGTACAATTTAGAGTCCAGAGTGGTTGGTCCTTTAGCTGTGAGAAAGTGATCACAAAGCTAAATCAAGAGGAAATGTCATTAGCAAGAAAGAAAATAGACCTTGATGAGTAAAAAGCATGCTGACTTCCCTGTGGTCTCAGTACCTGCTCAAGACCCAGGTTGTAGTCACAGTCAAGTTCACACAGGTTTAAAATACTGCTTGTCTGTCTTGGGAAATTGAGACCATGCTCTGACAGACCTGGTTGTCCTTATCCCAGGGACATCATGGCTAGTAAAGTTGAGGATTTCTTCTCCCCCCAGATTTTGTACTACTTCTTAAGCTGATCAAGCAATACTGTTTGAGTTTCTGGGAAGTCTCCTAAACCCTCATCAGCCCAGCTCACTTGGAGAACTTTAAGTGGAAAAGGAAATGCTGTCCTGATTTCACGGATACCTTTGTTTGGGCTGATTCTTAAATATATTGAGCCACCAGGGCAGCTCCCTGCTAAGCTGCTTTCCACTGGTAGGGAGGGGAGGCAGCAGCTTGCAAACCTCCACCCCTTAGTTTGATTTCACTGGGTAATACTAGGACTCATCATCCATTGCTGCTTCTGGGTGTACCTTAAGCTGACAGCTGCTGGACATCATCTCAGGCTTTTTTAAGTAATCCCACACCGAGGCCACAGTTATTCATCTTCCTCCAGCTGATGGTCATGGTTTTACTTACCCACTTTTATTTACTGGTGAGGATGGTCCCTGGGGAAGGAGGGCCAGGATGGCATTTGACAGCCCAGAGGATACCACAGCCTTTCCTCTCCCCCAGTTCTTGTTCAGCTCAGTGAAGTTATGCAGCAAAAGACCTGTTATTTGTACTCTGTCCTGTCTTCCCTTTTGCCTCCCTTCCTGCTTTGCTTCAGCTCTGAACACAGAACAAAACAGTTAAGAGTTGGGGTTTACCAAATATTTATTGAATTGCAATTATTACAACACACCAGTCAGCTCCTGGAGCAGCTCCAGGCACAGGGACCAGATGGCATAAAATCCATGTCAGTGGCCCTGACGAGGACGTCTGACTGACACAACTATATGGACTAACAATAAGCAATTCTTTTTCTAAATACAGTGATTTACTGATATATTTCATTGAAGATTAAATTTAAACAGATCTGTGTTTATTCTCAGTGAGCAACTGTTTCTTGATTTACTCTCATTTGTACATTAAAATGCAAATCAATCCACATCCTCATGAATTAATACCAGAATTAATACCAGTAAGTTGGGTTCTCTGTAGTATTAACAAGAGAAGTACAGCTAAGATACATGCTTCTACATATGTTTTGGTAGTAACTGCCTAAGTAAAACCACTTGAGTTGTGTTGAAAAGGCTTATGAATCATCATTTATCATGCTATAACTAGTATTCTTCCTAATGTTACATCACCCTAATGTTTCAATACATCACATGATAGCTGAAGCTAACCAAAACAATAGTTTTCAGAAAGCCAGCACCTCAAGTTCCATGATTTCTAGTCATTCATAGTACTAAAGAAAGCAAAAAATAAGATCAGGAGTACAATGGGAGGCTTATTTCGGTGCCTGGTAGTCCGGAACACCTTATGTGTTCCACACTGCTGGTCATTCACCAATGTCTCATTACAAGAATTCCCACCTTGTCCAACAAGGCAGAATAAAAGCTGCTCTTGGCTTTGTTTGTGTGTCACTCCAGACTATGGCTAAAGAAGCTCATAGACTTAGAGGTCAGTACTGACAGCCCTTTAAAGTCAAGAGGCAACAGAGAATGGAGACCTTCTCCACCACACAAACCTTGGCCCACAACCAAGGGCACAGAGTATTCTCCAGCACCAACAGAGTGGATCTGCAGCCCTGGGGCACAGCCAAGCAGCCAAAGGAGTTCTGAGAGGAAACTGCTCTTGTCCCTCAATGCTGACAAACTGGAAGGGCAGAAAACCCAGTTCATCATTCATTGCTGGCTCCCAGCAGCACCTTATCCTCCCTCTGCACCTTTTAAAGGGTTCTGCTTAGCCTGTTACATTTCTGACTGTGCTTCAGAAAGCATAGACCCTTGAGATAGTACAACTGCTCCAGAGACAGACATGGCATTTTTAGATCCACCATCAATTTCATATCCTATTCTGGTCAAAGAAAGGAAGAAATCAGACTAATGCTGTCCTTGATAAAATTCCAGGAGTTTACAAACCTAGTAAAAATAGAGACACCAAGCCTGAATTCCTGAAAGTCTCTCCAAAGCACTTTGGCTAATGTGGAATGTAACACAGGCATTCTTTTCAGTCTTCTAACAATTCCCTGCCAAACTGCCAGCAGTGGCTTTGTGTTCTATTTCACCAAGGTCCATAAAGGAAGTTTTACAAAAAGTCCAGGAAATCTCAAGTGTGAGTTTCCCTGTTCTTCGTGGGCTACAAGAAATGAGCTACCACAGTAAGTCCAGAGGCATCAACAAGATACAGGCCCAAGAACTATGAGATCCAAATACCCTGATTGCCTACAGAGTATTTCAAAGTTGTAAGTAGGAGATACAGATTCCTCTGTACACAGGGAGAACTTCTAAAAGACATACCATAGGCCAAGGCAAAGAACACCAGGAGAATTAAAACTCCATCCCAGTGGGAATGGATGTATATTCTCCTTTGTCCTAATTCCCTGTATGTTTCAAAAGACTCACTTGCCTACCCACAGGCTTCATGCAGAGAGGAAACAGCATTTTCTAGGTACTGTGCACAATCTTGACACTCCTCAAATCAGCCCCAAAAACATGCAAGAAATCCAGTTTCTACCACCTGAACAACTAAAGCAGAGAATATCCCACCTCACAAAGAGGAAAAGCTTTTTGACAGGAGACCCTACTTTAAGTGAACAGCACATTTATGCTCCATATGCAAGCCAAAAACGCACCTCCTGAACTCCCCAGCACAAACAAAAAAACACCAGTGCTGAAGAGCCTTTGTGTGAAGATGTGAGGCATGTTCTGAGTCAGAAGATGAGACAGAACACTTCATCCCACAAGCTATGTTATCACAGGAGACACATCACTGCTCTGCAGGATGTCTTCCTGAAGACTCACTCATGTATTCCCAGTGTCTGAGTCAATGTCATTTATTTATTCCCCAGTGATTCTAACACAATTTCTTTCCCATCAACTCTAAAAGTGTCTGCATTTCCATTCTGATGAGATCTGTGGCTTTTACAACTTAGTACCATCATGTCTGAACTTACTGATTTCAATAGCTCTTGCTGTAGCATCTCATGGAGTCATACACTGAGAACATGTGAATGAAGAACAGTCTGTGTACAGACAAAAAGGAAACACTGAGACTTCCCTCAAAGCCTGGAACCTGAATTTGTCAAGGAATTCTTCCTGTTTCTTTCTCAAAGGGGTCATTGTTACCTGTGGAACACATTAAGGCCCCTTTATGGAAAATCACAGAAGCCACAGCAACTACTGAAGACATTTCAGAATGGTTCATACCATGACTTTGATTTTAGAGCAATCAAAGTCTTTGCAGAACCTTTCACTGTAGGTTTTACTACATCATCAGCATTTTGCTAAATCACAATATAAAGGCTTTAGCAATTCAGGCCTAAAAATCAGAAGATTTCCCAAATTGCCTAAAACCCCAAATAATTTCCATCTCAAACAATCAATCTTTGAGTTTGATTACCTCCTTATAAGTACCTAGGTGAACTAAACTAAGGTACGAGACCTTACTCGTACCTTACTTCATTGGACAGAGAGAGAGCACAGTGCCACTGGAGAACAACCAGAAGGCAGGGTACAGAGCCTCAGTGAACTGGGCTTTGAATTTATAGATCAAGTTGTGCTTCTCCCCCACTGCCATGAAGATGACGAAGCCCCCATCACAGTGGAGCAGCACACCAATCCTGGTGGCCTTCGTGTTGGGTAAGCACTTCTCCGTGTCATTGTGCCAGGATGATATTTTGGAGTTGAGCCACTCGATGCACCAGGAGCTGCTGTTCCTGCCCAGGCGGCTCTCCTGGCCCTTCCTGGCCATGCTGCCATAGCACACCCCGATGCCACAGAAGTTGTTCTGCTGCAGCTCCACCTCCCAGTAGTGGATGCCTCTCTTGAAGCACTGGAAGCCCAGCACCTGGCGACAGTCAACGAAGCGCTGGGGGTGCTGCTTGTGACCCGCAGAGGTGTCTGAGACAGACATCTTGGTGTAGTTCTCAGAGAGAATCACGTTGTTATGAGCTGTGTTGTAATCCAGGGTGATGTGAGCAGCATCTGCAATGACAGGGGTCACGTGAAGGCACTGAAGAGAAAAGCACTTTTATTTATCCTGTCCTGCCTAAGCACCTGTCCCCATGCGTGTTTATCTCCCAGGTCTGCTCTCCTCTTCAGTGCAGGCAGTTCTAAGGGTCACACCAACAGCTGCTGGGTTCAAATGCAGCTCCACGTCACACACCAGGCAAATGGAGGGCCAGTTTCTTTCCTGCATCCCCATGGTATTCCTTCACCACCCCAATAACTGCTGACAAAAGAAAGGGATCTTTCATCTGGCAGCGAAAGGTATACCATGCTGTACAGCATCTTAACAAGCTATCCTGGGTTCACATAAAAGCCTGCATTCCATTCAAAAGAAAATCCAGTGCATTACACCATATTTCTAGGCTGAAAGTCTCTCTCTAAAGCACTTTGGCTAATGTGGAATGTAACACAGGCATTCTTTTCAGTCTTCTAACAATTCCCTGCCAAACTGCCAGCAGTGGCTTTGTGGCTTCCTAATGTCATCATATTGGGGGAAACCAAATCCATTACTTAGAAAACTTCATTTCTCTTCATAAACAAATAATGGAGACAAATTTGATTCCTCTGGCAAAAGAGACACTTAAGAACCTCCTGCCCCCTTCTTCCTCTAAAAATTTCCTTCATTTGTAACAACCAGCTGATGGCCTATTAAGCTAACAAAATCCCCTCAGAAGTATTTCTGTCAGGTGACTACAGCAGTAGCTGTAAGAGCCAAAAGTTCTTCTTTAAGTAGTGTAATGTTGAGTGTCTTACACTGCAGAAGTTCCTCTCTGGATTTCTTCAGAAAGCTGTCAATAAGCTCTTTAGTTGCAGCAGCAGCAGTGGCAGTTGCAGTGGTTGGTGCTGTGTTGACAGAAGAAAAGAGTTTGGCCAGTTGGGAAGAAACCCTGCGCTCTTAACACACCATCACAAACACTCAGGTTTAGCCTCCTGTTCCACACCAGGTTTACTTCAATATTAGCTCAGGTTATTCAATGTCTTGTCAAGTTTTGAAAATCCCATTGTCTCTGGGCAACCTTTCAGTGTATCATTAGTAGGAGCCTTCTCAGAGCAAGAGGTGAATGTTACACCAACACTAATGACCATCTGCTTACCATTTTAAGAGCCATCAATGAAAATTCGAATAAGCATTCTGAAAGTTTGGACTTACCAACTTTGACAGGTTTCTTCTTCTCCTCTGGAGGAGGAAAAAGAGAAAAAAAAAAAAAAAAGAAGTAGACTGTGAGTTCTACTGGGAATGAAAAGTCACTGGTAAGACTATGCCAGCTGTAACACCATCTTCTGAAGCTGCAGCAGCAGATGGAGCTGGCAGTCCCACATGTTGAAGCCAGGTACAAATACACCCACACTGGAAAGCTACACAGGAAGCACAACCTGCTATTTGCTTCCTATTTCACAGGGTCATAAGCCTGGAAGGAGCTTAATCTCTCCTCCAGGATGCAGTTTAGGCAAGTGGCAATACACCTGTTCCCACGAGGTGCAGACTATTCCTTCTCTTTCTACAATAAAACTTCAGTGCAGCAACAGAAGCTACAAGTCTATTCAACTCCATCTTCCCCAGCTCCACACCCAGAACTTGTGAGTGGAATGGACCATTTGTCAGGAGCTCTGTCAGAGTAATAGAAGTAGTTTCTTAACACTTGGATTTATTTCCAAAAGAAAATACGAAAGGTCTTCCAAAAGGTGACCATTAATTCTGGTATTTGGACGAAATAACACTGAAAGGCCCCAGTATAACCTGCCACGAAGAGTTTTCTCCATCACCCCAGCCCTACACTGTAGGTAGGATGTGGCCAGCAGAACGTTTAATCACCACTTACTGGTATCTGCCGCCACCTGTGGAGGGGCTGGAACCTGGGGAAGGATCTTCTCTTTTTGGAAACGATCTTGTGAGACAGCACCTAAAAAAACAGAACATGAACAGCTCATAAGCAGAGTTCAATACACAGAACTTCATCGAACAAGCAAAAGGGTGTTTGGTACAAATTAAAAAAAAAAAAAAAGAAAAAAAAAGAAAAAAAACCCTACAAGAATCTGAGGGTTGGGAGGCTCTGCTTTGCTTTACACACTAACACCACTACAGGTTGATGCACCACTGTACCTGTGGTGTCCACTGCTTTCCAGCTCACAAGGAATCCATCGCTAAATATCCCAAAGCACCCTCCCTTTCCCATGCCAAGGTGCTTATACAGATAATCACTGCATCACCACTGCAGCAAGCTCTTGGGTAACTGCTTGAACTCTTATTTAATAGTAAAGGAGATAATTAGGTTATTATAATTAGGAGAGGATGATTTCTTCAGTACTTACGTGGTACATGAGGCTTTACTCCAACAAAGGTTTTGCTTGTAGAAGCTGCTGGGGGGCCCGTAGTTCTCCCAGCTCTGGCTGCAATGGCAATATTTTGCATTATGCTTGGTATTGCCAATACATAGAAATGCATAATAATTACAAAGCAATGCATCAGTGAGGACATTTTTCAATTATGTAAATAGAACTGAAGTGATGCTCAGCAGAGATGGAAAGTGCATCCCCATGCCCCAGTCCAAAAGATAGCTTTGCTTAACCACGTAAGTAGGGCTTTGTTCTACAACACTTAACACAATCAGCACCTTTACAGTTGGTTAACCAGAGTCCTACCAGAGTGAAGCATTTCATGCCTCCCCTCAGATCCACATCCTAACCACATCGAAGCCTGCTACATAACGGCAGCATAAATTACTCTAAGAAAGGAAGGCCGAGCAGTGCCAGAAGGGCAAAGGATCACGATACCTATCACCTTATCCAAGTACAGGCAACAGTGAAGAGGCACTGGCACATTTTGTCTCCAAACTTATCCCAGACTGTGATGTTTTTGTGGAGGACTGCAGAGGTTGGAAAACACAATTTATATTAACCAACTGTATTTGTTGCACTTTTTAAAAAATATATTTGGATTGGAAAGAGAAGATCCCTCATTTGAACTCACAACCAAAGCAGAAAATGCCAGTTTTCTCAGTGATACAGTACCTTCTGTGCTTGGATCCCTACGCTGAGCGACTGTAAGTTTCAATACTTCTTTGAGGGCAACAGCAGACATAAAAGTGGAATGCATCACATTTTGGTCCACTTCAACAACAGGAACGAAAACCTCTTTTGGTGATACTAGTTGCAGTGCTGCTGCTCTCTGAAATGACAAATTAAAGACTTGGGCAGACCACCTTATGTAGCACACACAATAAGATATAACCAAGTTACTTTAAACGGGGTGGGGCTTGTGCATTCATCTCAAATTCAAAGGAGCAAATGCTACAGTCGGACACGACGCGTGGCAAAACTTCAGCAGCAGCCCACATGCCTTAATTCCCAACAATGAGAGGGATCTGCAGCACCTCGTGGAGAGGAGTCCTCTCGCCCACTGGGCCCTCTGCTTGTGGCAGAGGCAGTGGCTGAACTGGAGGGAGTTTCAGACACCATTTCAGGGTTCTTTCACTGGTACTTGTGTACTCATTGGTACATCCTTTCATAGCAGGTTCTTGCACACAACTGCAATACCATTTGCCTGAAAGTATCTGGAGAGCAGGACAACCACAGCAGGTTTTTGTGATTCTGCATTCTAGGAAGATGATCAATTGCATATACATTTAAAGGACATATTACCTTCAGAAACAGAATGTCATCACTTTCAGTCAGTGCCATCTCAATCTGATCTCTGAGAGACTCAATTTCATTCTTCTTATTTCCAAGAACTCCGTAAATATAATCAAGCTTGTTACAAACTCTCTTCTCTTCATCTGCAATTGTTTTCATGATCACATTTTCTCTTTCATCAATTAAAGCTCTAATTTCTGAAAATTCATTTCTAATCAAATCCTTCTTTCTGGAAACTGTCTCCTGGAGCAGAAAAGAGCAGACACGGGTCTCAAAAGAACAGGTTGTGAACAAAATACTCCTACTGCTACTGCACAAAATCCTTTGAGGAACACATAGGTTTCCCTTGCTTGAAATGGAAGAGCTGAGTATTTCTGTGTAGTTTGCAAAGAAAACTGCTTCACTCAAAGGAATGGGACCCATTCTCGGTCACAGCACATGGAGGTATAAAACACACAGTGACTGGTTCACTCCCATCTCCCACAGAGCTGCCTGGCCTTGCCAAAACACCCCTTTTCTGCTCCTTCCTAGTAACATTCTCTCCCGCCCGTGCAACCTCAGCACTACAGCCGCTGTCACAAGGGCACGACCACCAACACCACGCAGTGGCCAGCGTGTGCCAAGCAACCTGACAGCACTTTGAACAGTTAACAACTTACAGAAGCCTGGCTCCTGTTTGTTTTCACGGTGTTCATTGCCTTAACAGCTCTATCACTCTGATTATGCAGCGCCGTGAGTTTCTTCTTCAGCATCGACTGCAATAGGAGAGATCAGAAAGTTATTTCAGAGAAGCAGTTGCCACATCTCAGCTGGGTCACACTCACTGAGACTAGAACTGTGTTCACAGAAAGTTTTAATTAGCCTTGTAAGCATTTAGTAGTATCCGTTTAAAACCTACTTCTCCTTAAACTTTACAGGATATAAAAATATTGTTCTACACATGAGTGGCTTATGGCACCCACGCCCTCCCTGCACCTCCACCTCTCCCAAAAGGTGGATGCACACTGTTGACTCACTCTCTTGATAAGGACTGAGTGCTTTCATCAGCACAGCAGTTCTCATGCTAAGAATAAACGCCAGCGCTCAGGTTGGACTTTGGGCATGGAGTTAATGGTACTGTTCACCCCTCTCATTCTGAGAATTTTATGACTCATGCGTGAAGTACATGTTCCTTTAGTTCAAGATGCTGCTAAGCTCAATCAGGGATGAGCCCTGCAGGTGAGCTGTGCCCACACTCACCGAACACATGGGAGTTTGGCCACCTACACTTTTCAAGCCTGCTTTACTCATCTACCCTCTGATTCTCAGGTGTACTACAGGAAGGCCAGATTTCTCTCCTTCCACCCTATGAACCTCCTTCTGGCTTTTATCTATGCTGAAAATCTCCCTAGGCTACTTTTATAGCTCCTTGATTCTTAAAAACATACACAGAACAATGCCTGTCTACAGCCCCTCAGCCTGTGGCAGGGCCACGCAGTGAGTCCTGGCAGTGAGCAGCAGAGGAGGCTCAAAGTTCTGGGAGACATCTGGAGAGTGGGAGACCTCAGTGGTCAGCCCAGCCCAGGAGCTGGCAATCAACCCCATGCCAACACTTTTCCAGAACCCTGACCCTCGAGAAACGTCTTGGAGAGAGGAGGAAAAGCCAAGGAACGACCCTCCTTCAAGAAAGGCAGAAAACACAAGGAATGACTCTGAGGACGTGCCTGAATGCACATGAGAAGAGATAACAGTCTGCCAAGGCCAGGGGCGCGATTTACAGCCCAAACCTCGGTCCAGCCTCCCCGCCGCTGTCCAGCGCCTGGCCCCGAAGGAGCGAAGGGGCGCTCCGGGTGTCCCTGGAGAGGGAGCTCAGCTCCAGAGGGCACCATCCCCACCCCGCCGGCCGCTCACCTGCAAATTGGCTTTCGCCTGCTCCAAGGGGATGGTGGGGCACAGCTTGTGCCCGAGCAGGCAGAGGGAGCAGATGCAGGTGCCGTGCTTGCTGCAGAAGAACTCGAAGAGCCTGTTGTGCGCGGGGCACTTGCGGTGCTGGAGGTCGCGCACGGGCGGGCAGAGCTGGTGGTCGCGGAACGCGGGGCTCTCGTGGTGCGGCCGCAGGTGCTCGAGGCAGAAGGACGCGGTGCAGGTCAGGCAGGTCTTCACGGCCGGCGTCCCCCGGCAGCTGTCGCAGAACACGGGGGGCTCCTCCGCCCCGCACCCCTTGTCACCCTCCTTTTCCACCTCCTCCTGCCCTCCGGCCCCGGAGCGACCCTGGAGCTGCTCCACCACCCGGCACAGCACCGTGTTCTTGTGCAGCTTCGGGCGGCTCGAGAAGGTGGTCCGGCACTGCGGGCAGCTGAAGTCCCCCGACAGCCCGGCCCAGGTGAGCTCCAGGCAGGACGCGCAGAAGTTGTGCCCGCAGGGCACCGTCACGGGGTTGCTGAAGACGCAGAGGCAGATGCAGCAGGTCAGTTCCTCCTCCAGCCCCGCCAGGTTCAGCTCCGTCTCCAGCATCGCCATCGCCCCGTCCGCCGCTGCTGCCAACAGCCAGGAATGAAACTGGGGCCGGAGAAGCGAAACTGGGGCTGAATAAACGAAACTGGGGCGGAGGCTTTCCTGAAAACTACACGTCCATTCTCCGCCCCGACGGGAGGGGCATCGGGATGCTGCGGGCGCTGCCGCGGGGATGAACACGGTAGGCTCAGCCCCCTCCACTCACCGGGGCAGGAGGTCGGGGCAGCGTCACCCATCGTACCCGGAGACCTCGGGTTTGGTTTCTAAACCAAATGTGCGGTGCCCACCCGGGCTGCCAGCCCCGCTCCCCTCCCGAAGCCCGGCTCCAAGAGACCTCGGGACGCTCCAGCCGTCACCACCCCCGTAGGCTCCTGCCTGGGGCTCCAGGAAGGTGTGAAACCCAAATCCCTCCTCCGAACCGGCCCCAGCTGCTCTGGGTAACCTGGCTGGCGAAGATCAAATAGACTCACAGAATGGCTTGGGTTGGAAAGGACTTTAAAGATCGTCTGGTCCCCACAGCTGATGCCAATCCAGCGTTTTTAAAGCACAGAGTTACTGCACTGTGAATGTGGAAATTGGTCTGACAAAATTGAAATTAATTCCTAGCCATTTCTTTTGTAAGACTGAATTAAATCTAGATGATCATTGCAAACCCACATTATAGAGATCACATGGACTTCCACCTCCATCAGCTATCACTCCAGTCTTGCAATAGTCCTACAGGATAAGCTGTGGAGGGGCAGGGCTCTGACTCACTGCTCAGTAACAGATACAGGTGCAGGAAGGACAAGAGGAGGAGGCTGTGACAGCAGTAAAACTCAAGGGGTCAAGTCTCTCATAGGGTGGAGGAGTTTCCAGGAGATGGGCACGGTGCCATGCACTTAGAGCACGGTTGGGACATGCTGATCAGGACTTTGTGACTGCTGTCAGAGGAAATGCAAACACCTGAGGGTACCTGAGAGGCGGTGGCTGACAGTGACGGCAAAGGAACATTCTTAGGAAGCTGTGTTGTGCGTGTGTTGCTGGGGGCAGGACGAAGGAGCTGTGCTTGGTGTCTACATTTTTAGTTTTTCTATGGGGAATTAACTCCCTGGGCTTACTTGGACTAAGCCACCATCATCTTTCAAAGGCTCAGTACCTTTACTATTGTTATCTGCAGCACTCATCTGGTATCTGCTGACACAAAGGAATGCAAATAAAAAGGGTAAATATACGCCCTCACAATTGTAGCTTTAACTCCTAGAGCAGAACACAGGATGTTTAGAGCTCAGATGAGCAATTTAGGTTGCCCATTGTCAAAGAGGCCTTGACATTCTGGGTTTGAGGAAGCCCAACCACCACTCCTGTTGTCTAAAAGACAATGTTTTAACATTTAAAATTATTGTTACCACTTACATAGCTACTGATGTCTCTTTGCTTCTTTGCAATTACTTGAGAACTTCCTGTGCTCCTAAACTAAATCTAACCATGGCCAAAATGCACTGTAGGCAATGGAACAGGAGGTGAGTCCTGCTCTAACAGTGCTATAAAATACTAGAATGTAGCTTTTACAATTTCTTAAGAATTAAAAATGAATGACTTCCCTTAGAAAAACAATCCTTCCATTAATCCCCACTGTCTCAGCTTTACTGTGTTAGTGTCTGGCATTCTTTGTAGCATTAAAAAATGACAACTAAAGAGGACCACAATACAGAGTTTTACTTGTATAAAAATGATTCCTTAATGAACAAGATATTTAAGGTATCTTAATTAATAACCTATTTATTGGTCTACTGCAAAGATGTGCAGTGTTTTAATGTAATCATGCACTAGAGTCAGAGTACATGTTAGCTAAACCATAATGTACAATTTTTCAGGTGTTCGTTTGTATCTCGAGTTTGGGTTTTTTTCTATGTCTTCTCTGCAAGAGTCAACTACCCAGGACAGGGATGATCTGAAACTGTAAGACTTGCCAGGTTTACAGAGGTATAAGGTGCCCCCTCAATGCTAATAATTATTAGTGCAGCCCACTGCCAGCACCTGGTGACCCATTCTGGAAAGGAAAGAGTGAAGGCAGCACAGCACTCAGAGGGCAGAAGGGTTTGATCTAACACAAACAAAAAGGGCCTTCAGAGCCTACACAAATTAACACAATGGGACACAATTTTTCTGGGGATTCATGTTATTTTTCCATTGGTTCCAAGCAAAGTTGACAGTTACCAGTATTATTTCTATGTCTCAAAATAACAGAAACTTGAAATCCACAGGCTTTTCTGGACATGTCCAGGTGAATGAACTCTAAGTAACTGCAAACCCATGGCATTTGTATGATGGTCAGCAGCAGTAGAGGAGATGTGTGTATCAACAATATTAATTTCTAAATGAAAATGACATCTCTATGACAGTTATATGGTTCCAGACAAACCCAGACATTGAAATAGTTACTGACAGTACAAGGTTGTATTTTATCTTTTGATCAAACCATTCCAGTTCTGCAGCTCACAGCAGTAGGACATAAATATTAAGAAAAAACCCCAACAGATCTGTGTTAGACTAAACAATTTATGTAATTCCATTGCATAAAAATAAAGGGGGGGAAAAAAGGTGGTTTTCTTTGGGCATACTTGTTTCTAAAACAATTTATTAATAATAACCAGTGCACCTGCCACCCTCAGAAACAGAAGGCAGCATTTCACAAAACAAGTCTGTACAATTATGTACATTTTTTCACATTTCAGATGGTTCCATTTTCAACGCTGGATCCATTAACTGGAGGGTCAACAATCAGTCTTGGCTCTATCAGTGCATCCCAGCTTTCAGTTATCTGAAAACAAACCACAGAAAAGCTTAGCAGGTCCCACCTACCCCAGCAGATGCAATTTCTCTGTCACTACTCTTTATCTAGACCTGAACAAAGATGACAGCTGTGATTCATTGATCCTCTTGATGCACCTCAACCTGCCTGATGTCCTGAGTAAGGGAGGATGTAGGTAAGAACAGTGCATGAAGTGAATAATCTTCTAGAACAGCTACTCTGTGATATATGATGTTCTTTATTCTATTAGCCAAAAGAAAAACTTACACTTTGGCTTTGACCCCAGTTAACTGAGTAACATGCAAGAAGTGACTCTTATCTTGTAATCATGCACATTCCTGCTAGAAAAGAATTATTTTTGCTTCCATTTACTTTAATCAGATTATTCCCATTATTATACAGGGAATCTCCCTGAGATGAACAGAGCCATAAGGCAGGGCAGGTATCAGCTATGCAGAGCTGGTAACAGGATTCCAAACAGGACCCACGTACCTTGGTGTCCTGAGGGATGGCGTACTCGATCAGCTCTGCCCCATCTGCAGACTGGTAAACCAGGTCGAATTTCCCTGGCTCCTTAGCAACTTAAAAAACAAACAAACAACTCAATTAACTATAAACAAAGAAAAAATTCTAAATGTTTACTATAAAAGCCAATCAAGAGCAGTTTGGTTTTGATTTTCACTTGTGTGTCTGGGTTTGTAATTCTAACAAAAAAATCTGATGCAGAACTGCACACCAAAATTAGGGTGACTGATATGACTACATGTATGAAAAGGATAATCAACAATATGTTGCTTAAGTTTGAGAAAAATATTCATATGACAATTCATTAATTCTGGCTTCAATGGCAACTGCAGGATACACACTCAGTTTCAGAGACATTCCTTGTGTCAGGTCTCAGGAACCGCACCTTGTCCTTGCAAGGACTCACTTCCACATCCACTGAAGGCAGTGGCTTCACTGATGTTGCAAAGAATGGCATTATGGTCTCACATCTTCCCTGTAATTCTATATGATTATTTGAATCTTTTGTGAGAAAATGAAACCACAGCAGGGGTGAGTTACTGACCACTCATACTGACTGAAGAAATTCAATTCTGTAAATTCCTATATGCATCTTAAGTTCACCAAGCAAGGGCTAAAAGTTCTCAATTAAACAGGCTTTGTGGGGAGGGAGTGAGGAGGGGTATGTTGAGAATGAACCTGAGGAAATTGGGAATACTCCCAAAATATGAGATAAGTCTTGATCTGACTGTTTTCCAAGTGGTGCCTGTGCCAACAAGCCTTTGGTGTCCCAGGGTACATACATTGTGCTGCTGGTGAGGAGAGGATCTCCAGCTCGATCTGTTTTGTATCAGCATTCCAACTGATTATTTTTGCCTCCTTCATAAAGCAACAAGAAAAGAATCAGGTAAGATACACTTCAGCACTGGATAAGGATTCCATATTTACAACCACTGTGTTACTTGATCACTGCTAGAGGAAATCTGGCTATCAGTCTTCCTATCTCCATGTGTAGAAACTGCAAAGAATTAAAGCTCAGAAATCTGAAGCTGCTGGCATCATTAAAGATTACTTATTGTCACTGACTTTGTGGTTTAACTCAGTGCTTACCAAGAAAGCAACTTATCTGAAGTAGCTACAAAATTTTACTTGCACCAGTTTCAAGAACTTGTCTTGATTCAAACCACAATAGACTCTGATACAGCTACATTTTTCTGCTTGAAGGTCTGCATTTCTTGTCATCTCTAAAATATTAATGATCATTAATAATGCTTGCAGTTGGATTAGGGTTTTTTTTTTGGTTTGGGGGTTTTGTGGGGTTTTTTGTTTTGTTTGAATAACTGCTACACCTTTTAAGTTTTCAATTAGTTTTGGTTTCTGGGGGTTTCCTTTTTACTGCTGCACCAGGAAGAGTCTCTGGAGCCAACTGGATACAAAGAAATATGCACAGCCTTAAAATATTTAAGCCATACTTCACCTATACTACTTCTGTGAGTGAATTAAGGGAGGAAAGAAAACCAGTACCTTATAGTCTGAAACTTCAGGACTGTAATTTTCAGTTAGTTCCAAGCGCTGTTGAAAGAAATACAAATAACCGATCATAACTTTTCCCAATCTTTGATGATTCCACCAGTTTCTTCAGCAAGAGAAAAGTGCAAGAGCCAAGTCTTCCACTCCTGGATCCTGATCACAGTCCCAGGCAGGCAGACTTCCAGGACTCACTGATCCAAAGGATTTATGTTCAGGTCAGGCTATGTGAGATCTGGGAGATGGAGCCCAGCCCCTCCAGCTGCAGTGATTTAGTTTTCTTTTACTTTTTTATTTTTCAGTGAAGTGTAATTATTTGTATGGTAAGATTTGCAATAATATTGGAGAAAGAAAAACATAGACCTACAAATTCACACTGAAATGACAGCTGAGACATTTGTGTTACACAAATACAGAAAGTTTAAAGAAATGCACTTAACTTATGCACAGACTCCAAACCTTTGTAAAAACCAAAGTCAGATTTTACAAGAGAATTTTTTTAGAGAAACTATTAGATCAGACACTTAAGAGTGGCCCAAATTAAGCAATTTTAGCCCACTAACATTCATACCTTAAAGGCAATCTTTTCTCCCACTTGGGGTGGAGCAGCTAGAAGAGGTAACACACTATAATCTCTCTTGGGAATTTCCACGGGATTCTGTGAAACAGAGAGTAACCCATTGATTTAATTACTGTGTTAATAAAAACAGATCATGTTTATGCTGTGTGGATTGTAGGAAGCTCTGAGAAGACTAAGGTAAATATCCTGAGTGCTTTGTTTTGAGATGTGTAGCACAATTACTTAAATACAACCATTTCCTCAGGCTGCTACATGGAGATACAGTAAATAACTAAGCTTACTCTTAGATTTATTAAGATCAACCTTTATCCCTTCTGCTTTCATGAATTACTCTCACCCTATAGACTTTTTGTATAGTTAGAGCTGCAAGAGAAAGTGACCTCTGACTGCGTAAGTCACTCACCTGGACAAGAACAGAAGTGTTTGTGGCAGATTCATTTAACTGCCTCTGTTTCTGGCCTTCACTGCTGTAGTTATAGAAGAAGCCAGGGTTTGCTCCTCTCCCATGGCCTTGGCCCCTTGTCATCCCACGAAACCCACCACCCCTAGGTCCTCTCCAGAAGTAATCCTCTCTTGATCTTTGCCCCCTTCCGCGGCCCGGGCTGGCAAATGGTCCTTGGATACTGGGTGGCAACTGTTTAGTACAGTTTCTCACTATGGAATTACTCAGTCCAGCACCTGCTGCAGGTTTTTTAATAGCAGGGGTGTCAGAATCTGAACTATCAGACTCTGAGGAGGAACTCTTTGCTTTGGGAGCCTTGGTACTGGCTTTTACAGCCACCGCATTAGCAGGCAGAGACTTTTCCTTTGCAGTGCTGTCTTGTGCTGGTGTCACCTTCTCATCCTCTGTACTCGAGTCAGAATCTGTACTAGAAGACTGAGACTTTTTAGTATTTTTACTAACTGCAGTCTTAGTCTTTTCTGCGTTAGACTTTACAGTCACTTTAGTAGTTTTTGCATCAGAATTTGCAGCAGCTTGGGATTTGGCTTTGGGGAGTCTTGCCACTACAGTTTTATGGGAAGGTTTATTTTGCTTTGTGTTTAATTCACTGCTGTCACTGTCAGATGATGTGCTGGAGGAATCTGAAGTTTCCACCCTCTTTTTACTGGACTGTGTTGTGATCTTTTTGGTGTTATTTTTACCAGAATTAAGAGAACAGTTCTCATTTTCCCGTTCTAAAGCCATCTTTGCCAGAGCATCCTTTGTCTGCTTTTCATCCTTCTTTTTTCTTGCCAACTGTTCCTCCCTCTCTGCTTTTTTAAGCTTTTTGGAATGGGCAGTGGAGCTCCGTTCCTTACTTTCTGCAAGTTTATTTCTTCCACTAACTTCTTCCTTTCTTTTTCTTTTCGTGTACCTTTTTTGAGAGTCCCAAATGTCTGCAGAGCTCTCTTCCCTGCAAGAGGAATACTCGAGATTATGCTTGTCCTTTTTCTTTTTCTTTTTCTGCCTCTTTTCATTTCTAGAGAATTCTTCCTCGTCCTGCTTGAGTCTGTGCCTTTTATTGTCTTCTTTTGTTGTGTAAGGAAAGCCATCATCTGCCTCTTCATAATCATCTGCAGCTATGTCTTCCAATTTCACTCTGTCAAAAAAAGCCACCATTCAGCACAGTTAATACTTTTCCCTACACATCAGCAGCTCAGGTAAGTTACTCTGGAGCTGGGATGTTCCACCTGTGCATGGGACAGTCTGGAGCCTGCCTGGTGTGCACAGGTAGGTGTACGGGCAGGGCATAGGAGTGCTCCCCTTCCATCCTTAGGGACATTCTCAACCCCTTGGCTCACTCCAGCCCTTTCCTGAGGAGGGCTCATCCCTGTCCCACCATGTTCCAAGCCCACGAGGGGACTCACAGAATCCCAGAATGGGTCAGACTGGAAGGGACCACAGTGGGTCATCTGGTCCAACCTCCTTACTCCAGCAGGGCCGTCCCAGAGCACATGGCTCAGGGCTGTGTCCAGATGGGTTTGGAGTATCTCCAGTGAGGGAGACTCCACAGCCTGTCTGGGCAGCCTGTTCAGTGCTCAGTCACTGCACAGGGATGTTCTTCCTCATGTTCAGGTGGAACTTCCTGGGCATCAGTTTCTCCCATGGCCTCCTGTCCCACTGCTGGGCACCCCCAGGCAGGGCTGGTCCATCCTCTGACCCCCCCCCGATTTGGATACTCACAGGCACTGATGAGGTTTGTACGTGGGACTGACTCCCTGCTGTCCTGGCACTGGTTTCTGTTCCCCTCCCAATCCCTTTCCCGCTGTCCCAGTCTCATTCCTGATCCCATTTTTGCTGTCCCTGTCCCTTTCCCACTGTCCCTATCCCTGTCCCATCCCACTGTCTCTGTCCTGTTCCCATTCCCACTGTCCCTATCCAGTTGTCCCTGTCCCATTATCCTTACCCTGTTCCTGCTATTCCTATCCCATTCCTGCTCTTCCTAACCCATTCCCATTCCCTATCCTGTTCCCATTCTCATTATCCCTATCCCGTTCCTGTTATCCCTGTCCTGTTCCCGCTGTCCCTATCCCGTCATCCTTATCCCACTGTCCCTACCCCATTATCCCTATCTCATTATCCCTCTCCCGTTCGCTATGCCTATCCCGCTGTCCCTATCCCGTTACCCCTATCCCCACTCCGTTACCCTTATCCCTATCCCGTTATCCCTATCCCCACTCCGTTACCTTTATCCCTATCCCCACCCCCGGGTCCCTATCCCTATCCCCTTATCCCTATCCCCACTCCGTGGTCCCTATCCCCATCCCCACCCCGTGGTCCCTATCCCGTTATCCCTATCCCCATCCCCATCCCCACCCCGTGGTCCCTATCCCGTTATCCCTATCCCCATCCCCATCCCGGGGTCCCTATCCCGTTATCCCTATCCCCCCCCATCCCCCGTACCGCAGCGAGTCGTTGTCCCGCACCAGGCGCGCACTCTCGGCGGGCGGCAGGAGCGCTCCCTGCAGGAACAGGCTGAGCCGGGCGCGGCGGCTGAAGCCGAAGCGGTGCCGGATGAGGCTGAGCAGATCCGTGACGAGCCGCGCCTGGCCGGGCTCCAGCAGCAGCCAGCACAGCGAGCAGCCCGGGCTGGCCGGGGGAGGGTGGTCGAACTGCAGCCGCAGCCGCAGCGGGGCCCCGCCGCACACCGACATCATGGCCGGGACATCATGGCCGGGCGGCAGGAGCGGGAGGAGACGGAGGAGGAGGAGACAGAGGAGGAGCAGCGGGAGGAGCACCACGAGTAGAGGAGCAGCGGCTGCAGCAGTGGGAGGAGGAAGAGGAGGAGCGG
>VXAU01005047.1:1486399-1505468 GCA_013399695.1 Formicarius rufipectus | reverse complement strand
GTCCGGGCACAGCGCGTCCCCCGCGGTCCGGCGGCGGTCGGGACGGACGGGAAGGAGGAGGAGGAGGCGGCAGCGAAGCCGCCGCGCCGTGGGGTGCGAAAGCCTCGCTGCTGCCTCTGCAGGGCCGCCTGCCCTGACCCAGGAGATAAAGGAGGGAGTTTCAAAGGTCTGTGCTGGGAGGGTGCCTGTCCTAGGGGGGTGATAGACTGATTAAGGTGACCAGGCTCCACTGACTCTGCTTGGTTTAGGGCTGTATCTTGGATGCATTTAGTCCTCTGTCCTTTATTTAGAATCATAGAATTAACCAGGTTGGAAAAGACCTCCGAGATCATCAAGGCCAGCCTTTGATCCAGCCGTCGTGTTTATTTAGACCATGGCACTGAGTGCCACATCCAGTCTTGCCTTAAAATACCCTCCAAGGACCCTGAATCCACCACCTCCCTGCACAGCCCATTCCAAACCCTGAGCATTCTCTCTGTAAAAAAATTCTTCTTAGATATCTAACTTAAACCTCCCCTGGCACAGCTTTAGACTGTGTTCTCTTGTCCAGCTGCTGGTCGCCTGGGAAAAGAGACCAGCCCTCTTGGAGACTGTAAAGTGATTTGTTCTCCCCGGGCACTCAGATTTTGGAGGTCAGCTGGGTTGATAAGGACATGGTGCTGATAACACTGATAGCATTGCTGATAACAATCACTTCAGAGGTGGACTCGGTGGTCCCTGAATATTCCGTGCTCCCTGCTGACCCTGACACTGCTATGAGTTATTCCATCGTGTCCAGTGGGGTTGTTCTCTTGGCTCAGGCCTTGGAAAGGCTGGAAGTGTTTCCTGATAGAACAAATTAGCCCAGTGATTGGGCTGTTGTGTCGGCGGCAGCTCCAACACCAGGCTCTGATAAGGAAGCACTTAATTACACACTTCGTGCATTGATGGTAACTCAGCTGTGGGTGGGGGTGTAAGTATAGGCAGGTTTTCTTACAGTAACCTTTTTTTTTAAGGGAACCACTTCTAATTACCACACCCAAGACTGAAATGTAATGTTTTGGAACAAATGTAGTGGAAAGCCCAGACTGAGTTTTTTTAGCTAGGTGATTTTTATTTTTATTTCCCCCAGAAGGTGTAGTTCTGAGGCAGCCCCAGGAGCCCAAAGAGCTGTGGGGATATGTGCAGGTTCGGAGTAAGGCCCACATGTTTTGGTGGCTCTACTACGCAAATAACCCAACCAAAGACTTCACAGAATTACCTCTTGTCTTGTGGCTTCAGGTAAGTTTTGCTGAAAGACGGCGAAGTGATAATTCTTTGCACCTGTGCATGGTTCAGTTTGATTGGTATCTTGCAGCTCTACAGAAATGGGATTGAAAATTGCCCAGTTCTAAATGATTCACCCTGTGAATAAGGTGTTCACCTTGGGAAGGAACATTCTGCAATTGTGGGGTGTCCTTACCTGCTCACCTTCCACCAAGTTCAACTCCAGAAATAGAGGTTGTTCTTTCACACAACAGTAGTAATTTTTGTGCATTGTAGTGTCACAGCTCCTTTCCTGGAGAGCTTGCAGTCTAAACAAAGTTTAGAGAGAGAGAGTGGGTAAAATAATAAGAGATTTAAAACGATTTCTAAATGGAAACAAGTAAGAGAGACTGTTTAGAGATTGGTGCCATTCAGCCACAGTTTGATAAAGGCAGTGGTGTGTTCTCCACAGTCACTCCAGCAGTACATTTCAGAAGTTAATGCCTAATATAATCGCTTGGAGGGTTTGGACTCTTGCCTTCTGGGTTGTTTCATCAGGGTGACATGCACATGCTGTACATGCTGGTTAAGCTAATGGCCTGCAGACCCCTGGAGATCATGAACTTTTGCACTCAGTATTCAGGGAACAAGGGTTTGAAACTGTTGCTCACATGCAGCTCATCAGATGCTCTCCCAAGTGGGTGACTGCTTCTCTTTTTAATTCTTGCTTTCAGAAGTGGGATGTGTACACATAAGGAAAGATGAGGAACAGAACCTGCTCTGCAAATTAACAGCCATTTTTATAAATTTACAATCTGTCATTCTACTTACTGGGTGACTCTTATTGTTCTCTTATTTGTTGTATGCCATGCTGCCTTTTAACTTCTCTGTTCATTTGGTGTTACCCCACAGGGAGGTCCAGGAGCTTCAGGCTGTGGATATGGGAACTTTGAAGAGATTGGTCCATTAGACAAAGAATTGAAACCAAGAAATACAACCTGGGTACAGTAGAGAGTTCAGCTTCTAATTGCTGATTGCAAATGTTTGTTTGCTTGTGTAGGCAGGTGATTGCTATGCAAAAACACACAGAACAGTTTTCATTTGAAGTTTAGTAGAACTATTATTTCATCTTAAAATAGTGTGGCTAATAAATTGGCTTATAGGAATAAGGTTCTTTAGAACTGAAGAATACACATTGATTTGATTTGCTGGAATATGTCTGGGCTTCTATGAATTTGTGAAATGCAGATGTCTGGGAAGGAGGGAGCAGGGAAATTGTAGAAAGTGTTATTTCAGATCCATTGTGTGCAGCCACAGAACTTTTGCTGAATGCTTGACAGTGGAAAATGTATGGCTTGTAATTAGAGGTCCAGTATGGCCTTCAAGGGAAAACAAATTACAGCTGCCTGTGAAGATGGAAGTTTAATTAATGAAATGTATTTTTGCTCTAAGGTACAAATAGTCTGAAGTACTCTGGAGTTCCCCAGGTGGTGTTGGTGACCTGCTCTGGCATCACTGGGGTTTTTTGGATACATTTCTAGTTGCAGATTGGGCAAATTGAAAGACCATATGTTCTACCTCTGTATTTGTGAGTTTTGCTGCAAGCTCTATGCTGATCTGCTGATTTTATTTTTACAATTGTAACTATACAACAATAGCATTGGCTACAGCAACCTCACAAAAACCCAGCAACCCAAAAGAGAAACCCTTTCTTTAGAAGAAAACCTTTTTCTTTATTTTACATTCTGACAGACAAGTCTTACCTGTACCATTCTCTCTTTTGGACTTCCACAAAATTTTTCTGCATGTTCTTTCAGCTCCAGAGATTTGCTGGCTCAATTAATCATTTGTGCTATCAAAACTGAAGTTTTTTGCTGGGGCTGAACTGCTGTTTCATACAAACCTTCTTTCTGCTTGTGCAGTTGCAGGCAGCCAGTGTCTTGTTTGTGGATAATCCTGTGGGCACTGGATTCAGTTATGTGGATGATTGTAGCTTGTTTGCCAAAAACCTTACTGTGGTAGTTTCTGATATGATGGCATTTCTTGGAGAGTTCTTCACATGCAGAACAGAATTCCAAGTAAGTGAATTGAATTCTTGTTTAGCACTTTATTTTTCTTTGCTTTTCAAAGAAACTCAGAAGTAGTGGGTGTATTTCTAGATGGGCAGTGTTTGCTCTTAGGTTGTGGTTGGTGGGACTCAGTGTAGGTGTCATCACTGCCTCTTATTTCCCACAACTGAGGAGTTGTGTCTTGAATTTGGGGTTAGTTAGACAAGGGTTGGGATGGATTATTGTCTGCTGAATGATCTGAGAAGCATAAGAAAAATGCTGAGTGTTTGATAGTGAGAGGTGAGCAGCCAGTGCCTCGGTTCTGTGGGATGTGGGAGATGGTAGAAGGTACCTTCTGCCCTCTGCCCAACGAGTTCCTTGTGTGCCTTCTCTCTCTCCAGACCATCCCATTCTACATATTTTCTGAGTCTTATGGAGGTAAAATGGCAGCTGGCCTTGCTTTAGAGCTGCACAAGGTAAGTGCTTGGAATATGTAGTTTGCTTTTCACTTGAAAACGTGGTGTTCTACAAGTACTTTTATTTTCTGGAATACACTGTCCCTATTGCCTAATTCACAATGCAACTTATCTCTTTCACTTAAAGTAAATGGATTCTAGAATCATGAATATCTAAGTAAAAGTTGATTTTTTTGTTTGTTGTTTTTCCCCTTATTTGCCAAGGCTGTTCAAAAAGGTACCATAAAGTGCAATTTTATGGGAACTGCTCTTGGAGACTCATGGATTTCTCCTTTGGGTATGTTTAAAATCCTCAGACTGTGTGTGGGATAGTTGTTGCTGTTAGTTTGTTGTTTTGTTAGTTGTTTTAATCATTCCATGAGTGCCTAAAGTCAAAAATGCCATTCTTACCTGAAGAGAATAAATTTCACTGATTAATGCTTAGGGGGTTAATGATGTTGCAGGATTTGTAAAGAGGCTTCTCTGTGCATAACCTTAGGGCTAACTGAGATGGCAGTACCTTTTTCCTGATTAATTCATC
This sequence comes from Formicarius rufipectus, assembly GCA_013399695.1. NCBI lineage: Eukaryota > Metazoa > Chordata > Aves > Passeriformes > Formicariidae > Formicarius > Formicarius rufipectus. The sequence goes on along the minus strand of VXAU01005047.1, from coordinate 1,501,200 downwards.
TCCCTAAATTTTTGCCATGATCATTGTTGCCACAATAAAAGAAAAGTAAGTTAAATCATATGTCAAAAAGTTCAGTGTTTGAAATCTGTTCTGTTTTTTCAGACTCTGTGCTGTCTTGGGGGCCTTACCTTTACAGCACTGTAAGTACCTTCTTAACCTTTTGGTCCTCACCTGATCACTTGTACTGCCATACAGGATTAATGGATGTTGAATTTTAAGGTTGCCTCTTACCCAGAATAAAACCTTGAAAGCTGTTAGCAATACATGACTGTGAAATTATAATTAAAGCTGTCCTCCTGTGTGCTTGTTTTCCAGTCTCTCCTTGATGATAATGGTCTAGCAGAGGTGACTGCTGTTGCCAAAGAAATAATGGATGCAATAAATACAGATCAGTATGGGCTGGCCACTGAGCTCTGGAGCAAAGCTGAAGGTGTCATCGAAGAGGTGAGATCTTTGACCAGCATTAGTAACTAATTGGTGCCTGGGGAGGCACATGATTTCAGGTTATCCTTTCTAACAGCACTGGGTTGGCATGAATTCTCTTGCCCAGTCATTTTTCCAGTATTTGTTGCTGATGTAAAGGAGCTGTTTGTTGCTCTGCACCACTGTGTGGTTGAGAGAGGCAGTGGGGTAGGACAGCCCTCGTGGGCTTGTGTTGCATTGAGGTTTCAACCTGGCACATCACTTAAATAGATGCTTAATTATTAGCATGCAACTGGTCCTGTTGATTTCCACAGAACTCAGTTTCAAATTAAATGAGCTGTGTCTTTTTGAAAGCTTTGAATATTGAAAACTGCATCCAACAAGACATAAATTTCAAGTTAAACACAGATCTCTGAAGAGCTACAATAGATGCACAGGGTGGAAAGGAACCTCAAGTTAGAGCCTGTTACTGTGAGTCACATCTTGTTAATTAGCAAGTACCAGTTTAAAGGATTGGTAAAGTTTTGTTTGTCTTTCCTGTTAAAAGGCTGCTCCAAATCTCATCTCATTGTTGAGGACATGTAAGGCTCTGGCATCCTCCAACAGAAAGGCTGATCTGCAGCCACTTCCTTTTTTTTTTTTTTTTTTTTGTTTTTGTTCCTCTTTTAAGGGTTTGATGATTTTTTTTTTTTTTTTTTGTGGTTTCACAACTGATAGTGCCTTACTCATAGTTGGTTTCACTTCTTGCTGTTTGGAAGGAACTTGTGGCTCCTGTTTTCCCTTTCTCTTCAAGTCTGCTTGTCTTCTCCTCCCAATTGTGATGGTGCTGGCAGGTGAAGACACTGCTTCTGGGTTCTTCTGGGGTTGCTGTTGTGAGCTGATTTCTGGCCTATGCATCAGAACTTTAAAAATTCAAAAACTGAGTAAAGCAGACTTCTTGAGTCACTTCTCTAGTGGCAACACTGTCTTTCAGATGCAGGCAGCCATTCTACAGTTCTTGGACACATCCAGAGGGCAGCAGTTCCAAAAGAGTGGCTTAAACCTGTCCCCATGATCTGGAGGAAGCATTTTAGAGTTTGGAGAGTTGTAGTTTGTGGAAGGATGTTGATGCAGACAAGATCTGGCAGCAGAGATTGTCTGAAAGCATCACCTGGCACTGCAGCTCTCTGGAATGAGTAATGAGAATCCACAGTCATTTGTGGGGTGTAAGGCTTCCTGTAGCTTCACAGGTGTTTTGGAGGAGTGAATGGTATCTCTGGCATAACCAGTGAGTGAGCAATTCAGGCTTGAGGAATCTCTTCCTCACTTCTCCAAGCAAATGAAGAAAGCAAAAGAACTGAAACTTTTCCATAAGTATCTTCCTGAAGTGCTGATAAAGTGGCAGGTCACAGCGTCCTCTATTTAGGATTTGCTTCTCTCTGTTGTTTTTTGGTTGGTTTGTTTTGTTTTGTTTGGGGTTTTTTTCAGAATAATTTGTTCATTGTATCTGAGAAATGGTTTTGTGAGTGTTACTGAAATTATCTTGTGTTTTCAGAACACAGATAACGTGAACTTCTATAACATCATGACTAAGGACGTTCCAGAAGTGAAATCAGATGAACAAGAAAATTTCCGTCTCGGTAAGTTGTATTCAAATACTTGAGCTTCTGAGGCCCTATGTTTGCATTCACATACCTTCAGCTCTGATGGTGCAAAGAGCCTCAATTTTGTACATCCTTAAAATGAATGTTGATGTTCTCCTGAGCAGAACTTGTTTGCTCTTGCATAAATAGAGACAGATAGGAATGTGGAACAACCCTATAGATTACACCTCCACCTATGCATCCTGCACAAATTACAGCAAGGAAGCAGTCAGTATAATTGCAACATTTTTATGCCTTTAAGTTACTTCCTCTTATTGTCTTTCATTTTTGTCTTCAAGCTAAGACACAGAAATGTCTCATCAGTACAGTCTCTACACACGTGTAGTTTCTTTCAGGCTCTTTATTTCTTTCTGTTGGCTTCAGCAGGGAAGGTGAAGTTAATTCCCAAAAGTAAAACATTGCAGCTCAAAAATAACTGGTTTTTTGAGAAGAAATTGTGTCTGTACCAAGTGGCTAAAGCAGAAGCTGAGCTCCTGAAAAAGTACTGTGTTAGCCTAAAGGAGACATGGATGGTTGGGTTCCTCCCACATCATTCGCTGTCCTAAATAAGGGTTGACTTCAGTAGTTTCTAGTAAAAGTAAGAAAATCTCTCTCAGGTGTTGCATTTTCATTAGGAAAGTGCTTGTTTGCCATGAGTGTGACACTGAAAATTGATACCTGTGCAGGAGGACTGCCTTAGATGTGCCACTGATCAAAGTGTGTTCTCTCTTTTCCCAGTGCGACTTTACCAGCGCCATGTCAGAAACATGCACAAGGACAGCCTGGATGAACTGATGAATGGACCCATCAGACAGAAGCTGAAGATTATTCCTGACTGTGTGAAATGGGGAGGTACTTTCCTGTCTGCTGCTGTGCACCTGAGTCCATTACTGCTGTTCACAGTATTGCAGCCTGTAGGAAGATAATGCAGCAATTGGTCACATTTGTCATTGGAGCTAAGAGAGGGACTTACTCCTAGGAATGAAGATGTCTTGGGGCAGGCTGTGGGAGCAGATGTGCTTCTGGTTCCAGTTCTGCTGCTTGTATCTGTCTTTAGCCAAGTAACTAAAAATACAGGGGGAGGGAGGAAGATTCTCTGTATCTCAGCAGTTGGTTTCTGTCTTTCATGTAATCTTGCTGAAATTCCTGTCAGTTTTATTCTGCCAGAAGTCTGGTGTCATGTAATGATGCATTGTGTGGAGGAGAGGGTGTAAAATAGGAAGAAGGGTTTAAAGGACTGATGTGTGTGTAAATAGGAGGCAGGAGCTACAGTGCTGTCTGTGAGATCCAGTGGGATCCTGTCTGTTTTCTGGTCCTTTTTGCTTCCTCAGGCTGATAAATCACTGGCTAGGATTGGGCTGGGACTGGTTTTTATGCTGCTGTGAATTCCCTTTTAGAACCTTTAACCTATGCTTCTCTACCAGCTTGGGAATGACATCCTTCATCAGTTAAAATTTGTCTTTCTGGTTCCAACCAGGTCAGTCCCGGCAGGTCTTTGAGAACATGGCTGAGGACTTCATGAAACCTGTCATTGATATTGTTGATCAGCTTTTGGCAGCCAATGTTAATGTTACAGTCTATAATGGGCAGCTGGATCTCATTGTTGACACCATGGGTAAGGAACTTCTTGCTTGGAGTTGGGGACAGAACATGTGATGAGTAGAATGTGAAGTTGCCCTGTGTATTGGTACCTGGATTTCTCCAGCTTATGCAAACCTTCTGGCAATGCTTAAATATTACAGTCATAAATGAGCAGCTTTTAGTATGCTTTGCTTATATCCCTCTGAGGGAGGCAAATCCTTCAGCTCCATTATGCTGTTGAGAAATGGATCTGCAGCATCAGGAATGGCTTGTTCCAGTGAAGCTAATAATTCACTTAAGTCTTCAGGACAGACACAGATGTGTGTGTGTGCTCGTTCATGAGCAAAGAATGGTGGCAATTAATGAGGGAGGTGCAGCTGAAGAGTGGTCACACCTGCTCTCAGTAATGTGTAGGCTCCTGCACATCTTGGGCTTTGTTTGTCCCTTGCTGCTTGTACGATGCAGGTTTGGTCCAGTGGCGCTTTGGGAGCCAGGCCAAGTGCTCCTGGAGTGCCTCCTGCTGCACAACTGCCCTGCCCCCTGCACTCACCTTTTTCTTTTGGGTTGAATAATCTGCAATCACACACCACACAAACACCTTCCTGTCTTGTGAAATCCTTTATTCTTTGTTTGTCTCTGCTGACTTATTCAGTTGCCCTTCATGAACAATATCGTAATCAATAAATCCAGGAAACACTATTTAGGCTGTCAGAACAGACTAGCAGTTAGTGGTGCTCCAGCTTGTCACAGTGTGAGATAAAATTGAGCTGCAGTTAACATGTAAATTCTCACAGGAGTTCAGAGGTGGGCTACAGCTTTGTCACCCGTGGTGTCCTGGAATTGGTCTTTTTTTCTGTCTTGACCTCCACCTCCTCTGGCAGCACCTGAAAACAGGAAGCCTTTCCAGGCTCTTCTCAATGAGTGTCTAACAAACAGAGAACCAGTGTCTCTTGATTTCCAAGATGGGGACTTGGTATGGCTGACCCTTCTCCATTACAGGACATTCAAGGTGTTTGAGGAGTAAAGGAAAACATGTTGGACTTTCTAAGGCTGCAGAACCTCCAAGAAACACATGTTTAACTTGTGCAATCATAAGTCCCTTTCATACACACCTTCAGTGTTTGCATTTCCCTTCTCCCTCCATTGAGCTGTTTCAGCTTGTTCTGAACCCGCCTCAGTTGTTTTCCTAAGTGTAGCAAAATTGTTTTTAGAACCTGAGCACAACAGAGACTTTCTGCTAACTCTGCTGTATTGGTACAAGGGCATCCAGCTGAACTGGACCCCCTCCTTGTTGTGTCAGTATCTGTAATCCAGCTTATCTCTTATCTCCAGGTCAGGAAGCGTGGATCCGGAAACTGAAATGGCCTTGTCTGGACCAGTTCAGCCAGAAAAGGTGGAAGGCACTGTATGTCTCCCCAGAATCCACAGAGACAGCTGCTTTCTACAAGGCCTATGAGAACTTTGCTTTCTTCTGGATTCTCAAGGCTGGGCACATGGTAAATGATGAACTTCTTGGGGTGGGATGCACTGTTATCAGCAAGAAAGCTGAAGAAGGTGTATGCCTGCTGTCTGCTTCCTTATGGTAGCTGCTTATCATGTGCTTGTCTCTGTGCTAGGTACCTTCTGACCAAGGAGAAATGGCACTGAAAATGCTCAGGATGGTGACCCAGCAGCAGCTCTAGGGAAGGGGAGGCCAGCTGGTCTGGCTTGCTGCCCTGCCCCAGGTCTCTTGTGGAGTGTGAGTCCAGAACCTGAAGGAGGAACGATGGCTGTTTGGACACACCACCTCTCTGATCTTGTGATAAAGTGCACAAGCACTCATGGAAAGGCATTTTTTTCCTTGAACAAGTTGTTGCTTTTGATTTTTTGAGCTGTGATTTGCTGCCTTAATACTGTTCATAAGTGACTCTCCCAGGGGGAAGCCCACTCTCATAAAGAAGTAACTCTTTGCCTTTGACTCAGAAGGATTTTATAGTCTTGTAAAAAGCTGCCCTTCCCGGAATGTTCCCTTGTCTGTCCACACACCAAGACCCAAACTGATTTGACCCCAATAGATTTGCTTTGTGTTCCTCTCAGAAAGCTGACCTGCTTCATGAGGCTGTGGAATGTTCTTTCCTCTGTCCTCAGGCCTCTGCTTGAGTCACCTGGCTGGATTACAAGCTGAACACACAGAGACACCAGGACAGAGGACCTGCCCTACAGGAATCACAGTCCACCTCATCTTGCTGGGGTGCCTGAGTTAGGATTCAGGATTCTTCAGGCTTCCTGTGTTGTGGAGAGAGAAAAACACCCCCCGGGGGAGGATTTGACCTTTTTCATGTGGCCATTTGTTTCTTGTTTTCATCCTCTTTAATAACTGTTACTCTAACGTTGCCTTTAGCCTTAACACCCTAAAGCACATCCAGCCAGGAATTCCTGCTTTGCTGTATGCTGAAGCAGGAGTCCCAAGGGACAGAAGCTTCTTAAACCTTTTGGGTTTAGCCTGGAGGGTGGGGGGAAAAAAGGAGCATTATTTGAACAATAATAGCATAATTCTGAGATATAACAGTGTTTAAAAGAAGGATATATAAAATTTTGATCTGTATTTTTAAAGGTTTGGGGTTTTCTAAGCCTTGCAGAGACCTATTATTTTCAAACAACATTTTTTAATACAGTATGTGGTCAGACATCATTTGACTTCTGCTATGGAGCACAGAGTGGCTGCTGTTTATTGGTGTCTGATAGGAGGCACAGCAGCTCATTCAAGCTGTCAGAATCCTAAATAAATAGCAACCCTTCAATTACTTCAGCAACTGAAACTGTCATGAAATGTGAGGTAGCATTGGCTTAGCAAGGACTGAGGCATAATGCTATGTAAACACATATGCAGTCACCCAGCAGCTGCAGTATTGGCTTTCCTTTCTCCTGTTCTGTCCTTGAACTGTATTCTTGAGAACTATAGGAATGCAAATCCAGATTTATTTTTTTAAAACATTTGTTTCAATAAATTGAGCTCTAATTGAGCTCTTCAGCATCACACTGATTTCCCTGCTTCATAATCACATCTTCTATGTTTTGGCTTTTTAGATGAACAAGAGGAGGGTGCTGGAAGTGTGTAAAAGTGCATATCTGCATTCTTGGAATACTATTAAATAACTTGCCAAGCAAGTCAGCATGTTTGAGCCCAGGCAGTGTGCTGCTTTGGGCTGGGATAGAGTCCATTTTTTCCCTAGCAGATAGTGTGGGCTGTGTTTTGGGTTTGTGCTGGGGACAGTGCTGCTGACAGGGATGTTTTAGGTGTCTCTGAGCAGTGCTGTCACAGCATCGAGGCCTTTGCTGCTCCTCACCCCACCGTGGAGGCTGGGGGGGCACAGGGAGCTGGGAGGGGACACAGCCAGGACAGCTGACCTAGGGGATACCCCAGACCATGTGGGGCCATGCTCAGCCCTCAGAGCTGGGGCAAGAAGGAGGAACAGGAACATTCAGACTTAGGGTGTTTCTTCCCAAGTAACTGCTGTGTGGGATGGCTGAACACCTGCCTGCCCCTGAGAAGTGGTGAATGAATTCCTTGGTTTGATTTGCTTGTGTGTGCAGCATTTGCTTTACCTGTACAACTGTATCTCAACACATGAGTTTTCTCACTTTCACCCTCCAGGTTCTCTCACGAGCAGTGTGTGGTGCCTGTTTGCTGGCTGGGGTTGACTCAAACTGCTCCCGTGGTTTGGCTTGTCCTCAGTCCTATTATATGCAATATTTGCATTATGCCTAAACAAATAATAATACTATAGGGTTTGCCAGAGGAAAAGAATTGAGAGGAAAGCAGCATTTAGTGGTGTTCTTACACTTCTTTCTCAAGTTGGACATTGATTCACATTGCCTAGAGCTTGTGCTCAGTCATAGGCCTGAGACATCTGGTTCTTGTCCTGCTTTGCTTTAGCTTCTGCAGGTTTCTCAGTTGACAAAGAGATGGCTTATGAAGGAAAAGGATGGTTTCAAGAAGGCTGGTGGTGGTTTTAGGGGCTATGCCAAATATAAACATGTTAAAAGTACTTTCCTGTGGAGACAGGTCTTTAGCTAGTGTCCATTTAAATTGGAACAGCAAAAAAGCAGATATCCTTTAATATCAAGGAAGATTCCTTTTATCTCACCAAAGGCTTTGTAACTGGTGTGTCACAGCTCTGGATCATCACAAAGGTAGGTCACCTGTCTAGTAGATGCTGTAAGAAATCAGTTGCTTTGAAAGGAGTTCAAGTCCTGCTGTGTGTCTGATTAGCAGGGACATACTTTGTCCATTTGGATTTCATGCAGTTTGTCATTTCCAGATAAGGGCAGTCACTTGGCAAATCCATTAGAGTGAGTCGTTCTAAATATTAATAAGATTTTTTTACAGATGCTGGATCAGTCAAGAGAGAACAGCCCAAGATTTGTATTTCATCCTCTGCAGCTGCAGGCTTTGATTGCATAGGGAGCCTGACAGCCACTGACTTATTTTGCTCACCATCAGTTGAAGATAATTTTCATAGAAACAAATCTGTGTTGAAAATCACTAATTTGGCACCACTGCTTCAGCAAGAACGGTTTTGGCTTTCTGTAACAATCTACCTTTTCTAAGCCAGAGAAAGAAAGCTAGAAGTTTCTCTCAAAGCCACAACAAAAGAAGAATGTACTGGGGCATGATGGAAATCTTGGAGCACTTCTTTATTGTCCTGGTGTCTGTGTTACCCTGTAGATATGCTGCTGCATGGCAGCACAATTTGTGTGCATCACTTCTGAACTCTGGGATATATTTGTGGTTTTCCAGAATGGACTCAGGAAAGGAGGAGTAATTTATCTGGCCCACAAACAGTGATGAAGGAACAGTAAGAATTTGAATAGAGGAGAGTTCACCCTCACAAGGTTTCTCTAAATGTGGGTTTGGCTTTTGCTATATAGTAGATTTGGTACTTGAGGAGCTTTAGCTTTTATGGAAGAAAAAATGTGACATTTGGTCACTGCTTGGGAGGGCCTTTTTTCTTTGATGATTGAGGTGGAAGGGAGCTGTGTTGGATGTACCTGCAGGAGTAGAGGTATCTTAGTATGAATAGCCTAATGCAGTGGTTTTAGAGGTAGATCCTGTTCTCAGTAGGGATGTGTCAGTTTTAAAGTGCTGTGAATCATCCAAGCATAAGGCACAGCTGGAATAATTCCATCTGCAAACTGCAGTCAGTAGATTTGATAATGCCTACCACAGTAATTTTCAAAGGCAACTATAAAGGCAGCCAGAACCAACCTGGTTAAGGTGCTTTTCTAGTTGCCTCTCTGTTCCTAAAGTGTCCTTTTCAGGGCTGTTTCTCTGCAAGCTGGCTGCAGTGTGTCTTTGAAGCAGCCTGTTGCTCCTCACCCACTGGTCCATGGATGGTCAGAGCGATAATGATGCTGCACCTACATTCTCCTCTATAAACCCTTTTGTTCTCTCCTTTATCTCCCAGTAGTCAGCCAGCTGGACTCCTCTCACACAGCCTGTTTGGAGACACGAGTGGTCACTCTTTGGTGTTAGCATCATTATGGTGTATGATGTTCTAATTTCATTACTCTGTCCCATTTCTCCTTTCTAAATACAGCAGTATCTGGGAACTACATCCCTGACATCCCTGTAGTCAGCTCCAGTAAAACTACAGATGGAACATTTTTATTCAGGTGTTGTGTAGTCCATCTTTGATAGGACAAAATAAACAAAATTGTAGCAACTTTGTGAAGCAGTAAGAGAGGACTTTGCACAGTGCATATACTGTCTTATGGGTGAGTTATACTAAAGAAAATATGCTGGCTGGTGCATCCTCAGTCTTTTACAGCTGTTAGATGATTTTCTAGATGAATAATTTAATTTTTAAGAAACTGATGGGGAGAGAAAGGAGGTAAAAATAATCTTCAAGATGCTGTGGTTGAGGTCTGTTAATGTGGTTTGCTTGTTAGAGCCAGGGAGGAATGTCTGTGTGTCACTTGACAGCTCTGTTGGGGGTAGAAGTTGAAAATAGCTTGGCTGTAGCTACTACACTAGGTCTTGGAGTTTTAAACATTTCACTGCTTTCAAGAGGTTGCCAGATGCCATTGCATGTTTTAGTCTGAGGAAAATGTAATTCTGCCCAACTTCTTAGAGGTCCTCAAGTGGACAGGTCCTTTCCCCAAGGCAACAGGGAGGCTTCTGGAATGAGCCAGAGGCATCTGGAGGACTGTGGGACTTGTTGGAAGAGGGAGAAAACAAGCTTCATCCTCATCCCATGCTGCTCCTCCACGTCTGTGCCCTGTGCTGTTTCCCCTGCCAGCCCCAGCAGCCTCACCTCGCCAGCGGTGGATCCCCTGGGCTGGGGCCAGACTTGCAGTGGGATGAGCGGCCGCTCGGTGGAGTCCGGAGACCTCCAAATGCCACGGGGACACGCTGGTCTTGGCATCCAACACTCGTTTGATCCTCGGAATTCCCGGCGGATTCGGTTCTGTGTGAACCGGGACAGAGGATTATTTATTTCATTTTAGCCATAACTTCGGGAGAACAGACAGTTTGTGAGCACAACCCCGACTGCAACAAGGCTTTATAGTTGCAAATAACAGCTGAATTAGCCTGCTTGAGCCAAAACACACCATTTGAGATGGTGATTTGTGCTAAGGGACGCTCTTTGCCAAATGGAGTATTCCCTGCCTATCCTTAAAACTTCCTGACCAATGTCTCTGAGGGCAGTGTGTGTTTTGTAAATGAAACAAATAAGGCATTAATGTGGTTGAGGTAAGTGCAGCTGCTCTCTAGCTGGGCTCATCTAGCAGAGTTATGGTCATGCCTAATTCATAGTCTGCTAAGAGTTCTGTTAAAATTGAGTAAGAGTGTTCATACTGTGTAAAATTAAACCACTAAAACTTTTACACTGTGAGGTGCTTCAGCACCTAGAAAATTTCAAAGGAAGATCTTTGCTTGTAGAAACACTTCCCCAAAATTTCCAGGTTTTGTTGTTGTTGTTTAACTTTTTATAATAGAAGAACTTAGAGAAGAGATAATAGAGAAATTAGAATATTAGAGAAAGCACTGTAAAAAAATCAAGTATCTTGCTTCTGTGCCATACCTAATTAAGCTAGCCTGAGAAAACTCCATTACTTCTTAGTAATACTTTTAAATTCTCAAGGGCAAGAATGGTAATAAGCTAATTCTTGCTGCCTAGTACCTATTTTTTGTGTCACTTAAAGAGAATATCCAACTGATAAAGCACATCTGTTATGTTGCTAATCAGAACAGTCAAGGGGAAACAGTATTTGATTCACAATACAGAAAGACTGTTAGAAGCCAGAATATTCAATGAGGGCTATAGTGTGTATACTATAGAGAGAAATCATTCTATGAAGCTGTTCTGAGAGGCTGAGGCTCAAGATGTTGCTGTGCTATGCTGGAACACAACCAGAATAGTAGATAAGGTCATCAGCCCTGGACAATGCACTCTTTAGATGTTGTTCCTGACACCAGATTACAATTTGCTCTGTGAGTGGAAGTGACATTGATGGAAAAGCAGCTGATTGTAAAGAAATCCTGCAAATGACAGCCATGGCCTATGGTATTCAATGAAATATTTATTCTTAACTATTTATTCTTAACTGGCAAACATGGAAGCACCACCACTAGTTGTGTTTGACATTCAGGTAACTGGACTGGCAGTATGTATAATATTTATTTCAAGTAGTGCATGAGTCAAATGAAGAAGTTGCCAACATATCTATTAAACGTTTTGATATATCAGTAAGGAAAAATAGCCCACTGGTACCAGCACACATGTCCTACCTAGACCTGGAGAAGTGAAGATCAGCAAGGAGTAATGCCAGCTCCCTTCACTGGCAATAAAGACTGACCTCCTTGATCCAGACCACTCTACCTTGGCAGTGCAGTTGTGTGTGGCACGTTTGTCTCCCTGTCCTGATTTCAGCACCCTCAGCTTTCACATCCCAGAGCTTTACTGATAAAATCTCCCATCCTAATTCTCCCATGTTCAGGGCTGTCAAATCATCTCCCAGCTGTCAGATATTTGCTCAAATACTCGGCTGTCTGTAATGACAGCTTCTACAGCCTCTTCAGCTCCCTTATCAGCTTGATTCCAGTGCTTGCTGGCTCTCAGCCTGTCCGTGGCAGTTCTCAGACTTCAGCACTAGCTCCTCAAACTGTAGTGTGTAAACCTGGGGCTTCTGTTCTTCCATCTCCCCACCAAATTAATGCAAGAATGACATAGATTTTAATACTGACAGTTTGGGTCTAAATCTGTGTTGCTCCTTACTTGCATATCTAGACTTCAGTTCCTTCTCTAGGAAGAGAGAGATTAAGTGGAATTCATGAAACTGAGCACAACCCTGCTAAGGTGTGGGCATTCTGGATGTGGGCATCCTCCTCTGGTCAGGGCACATAGGAATAAGTATTCCTTTTCTTCCCACCACAATACTTAGTGTGACTCCACTTCCCAGCCTGGAACCGCAGAGCTGCCCCCCTGCACACAGAGAGGTGAGTCAGGTGGTGCAAAGAGTCACTGTGAGACAACCTCAGGAAACAGGGTGGGGCAGTGACAAGGATGTGCTCTGAGGCTTTGAAGGGGTTGAACTCCACTCCAGAGCACTTAGACTAACAGTGACTGATTCCACAGCTCTGAGGGGCTCCAGCTCATAGATTTTTTTAATAGGTGCCCCCAAGGGGTGTGCTAAGCTCAGTCCCCAGGTAACCTGAAGATGAGTTCAAGGGTTCCTTTTTACTGAGATAAAAGCTAAACATCCCCACATCTTAAGTATCCTGCTCTAACTAGACAACTTCAGAGCAATTTGCTGATCAAATATTTTGCTTTCTTTTTCAGATCTCCTCACATTTCTTCATAAGTTCTTTGCTTTCCAAGGCTCATATCTGATCTCTGCACTTCGATTTTTTTAATTTTTTTTCCAGTCTGGAAAGACCCTTTAGTACATCAGTGAGAGAAAAGAGAACTCTTTGGGGGTTTTTTTGTAAAACTAAAGGAAGGTCAAGGTGGCAGGGGCTCTGGAATCAGCTCTGTATCTCTGTGTCAGAGGGAGTGGGTATGTGGAGAGCTGTATTGCTACTGCAGTGTGTGCTGTCACTGTGTTGTGACTGACAGCTGACTTGCAGTCTACAGGGCTAAGCCATCCTCTTCCCTAACCCTGAATTTGCACATAAAAGGAGTGAGAGATTCGTGTTCAAAGAAATACAAATTCCTGAGAATACTCCTGTTGGTTCCTAGAAAAGAGATTAATTTGACCAGCTTGCTCTAATCATGGGATTTTCAGGGTTGCTAAGAGCCATATGGACCTCTCTTACTGCAAGAAGCAAATGAATGGATACTGTCTGGATTCAAAACCTGCTGCACTTACATGGTCATTTTAGTTGGACAGCTTCATCAATCACCCACAGAATGTCACTCAGTGATGGATGGTCCCCTGTTCTCAGCAGCCACAGCAGCAAAGAAGTGCTGGCAGAGGCAATAAGTACCTGAGCCTGACTGAGCCAGTGGTCCTTCCTCCCACTGAGGTTGACCCATCGTCATTCCTGGTCTGAGGCACAATGAAGAAACCAGAACCCTTCCTGGTCTCCCCTCTGGCAGCTCTCAGCTGCGAGCTTAAAAAGCAGTCCAAAAATCTGTGAGAGAGTGAAGGGACAGAGCAAGAGATATCAAATTAAAACCCAGCCATGGAGCACAGCAGTTGCAGAAGGCTTTAATTAGGAATCCTATAAAGGCAGGGGCGTCCCTTTGTTAGCAGCATTGTCTCATTAAAGCGTGGGTGGACAGTGGCTGTTCCCAGCCATGCCCGGCCAGGAGGAGTTCCTTTCCATGGCTCTGCCCGTTCGCTTGAGCGCAGCGGAGCGTGGGAACCTCTGCTTGTCCTGCTTCTCCTTAATTGCCCCTTAACTCTCTACACTCAGCTTTTCTCCCCCTGGCCTGGGCCTGTTCAGAACAGGCTCGATGGCTTTTCCTCAGGAAAACTGTAGCAGTGTGCCTGGTATCAAACCAAGGTGTGGAGCAGTGAAGGGTCAGTGAACGGGTCTGTCATGAAATCATAGGATGTTAAGGAGTTGGAATAGACTTTAAAGGTCATCCAGGACCAACCCCTCCCCTGCCATGGACACCTCTCGCTACACCAGATTGCTCAAAGCCTCATCCAGCTTTGAAGCCTGCCAAGGTTGGAGCATCCACAGCCTCCCTGGGCAACCTGGGCCAGTGTCTCAGCACCCTCACAGTAGAAAATTTCTGCTGTATACCCAACTTGAATTTCCCCTCTTTCCATTTGTACCCATTCCCCCTCGTCCTATCACTACAGCTCCTGGTGCACAGTCCCTCTCCAGCCTCCTTGTATCAGACACTGGAAGGGGCTGTGAGGTCTCCATGGAACCTCCTCTCNCAACTTGAATTTCCCCTCTTTCCATTTGTACCCATTCCCCCTCGTCCTATCACTACAGCTCCTGGTGCACAGTCCCTCTCCAGCCTCCTTGTATCAGACACTGGAAGGGGCTGTGAGGTCTCCATGGAACCTCCTCTCCTCCAGGATGAACAGCCCCAGCTTCCTCATCATGTCTTTGTAGGAGAGTGAAGCCCAAGAGGGAGCCCTGGGGATGCCCGGCTGGCCCGTGGTCTCATTCCCAGCCTGCCTCCCTTGCTGCCTGGCGCATTCCCTGGATGTCCCTTCCCTGTCCCTTCCCTATTCCTTCCCTGTCCCTTTTCCATGCCCTTTCCCAGTCCCTCCCCTGTCCCTTTTCTCTGTCCCTTCCCTGTCCCTTTTCCATGCTCCTGCCCAGTCCCTACCCTGTNGCTCCTGCCCAGTCCCTCCCCTATCCCTTTTCCCTGTCCCTTCTCCCTGTCCCTGCCCAGTCGCTTCCCTGTCCCTTTTCCATGCCCCTTCCCTGTCCCTTTTCCCTGTCCCTTTTCCCTGTCCCTGCCCATCCCGTCCTTGTCCCCGCCGTTCCCGCCGGCTCCGGCCCCGTGGCGCCCCCTGGCGGCGCCCGCGCGCGCGGTGCCCCCGCCTCCCTCCCTCGCTCTCTCTCCATCCTCCAGCTCTGCCCTATTGTTCTCCCGTCCCTCCCGTCCCTCCCTCCGCCGGCATTCGCGTCCTCGCTCCGCTCCGCTCCTCTCCATCCCATCCCCCCCCATCCCTGCCCGCATCCCTCCCGCCGCTGATGTCACGCACCCGCTGAAGGCG
>VXAU01005047.1:1402189-1486310 GCA_013399695.1 Formicarius rufipectus | reverse complement strand
CCTCCTCTCCTCCAGGATGAACAGCCCCAGCTTCCTCATCATGTCTTTGTAGGAGAGTGAAGCCCAAGAGGGAGCCCTGGGGATGCCCGGCTGGCCCGTGGTCTCATTCCCAGCCTGCCTCCCTTGCTGCCTGGCGCATTCCCTGGATGTCCCTTCCCTGTCCCTTCCCTATTCCTTCCCTGTCCCTTTTCCATGCCCTTTCCCAGTCCCTCCCCTGTCCCTTTTCTCTGTCCCTTCCCTGTCCCTTTTCCATGCTCCTGCCCAGTCCCTACCCTGTCCCTTTTCCCTGTCCCTTTTCCCTGTCCCTGCCCAGTCGCTTCCCTGTCCCTTTTCCATGCCCCTTCCCTGTCCCTTTTCCCTGTCCCTTTTCCCTGTCCCTGCCCATCCCGTCCTTGTCCCCGCCGTTCCCGCCGGCTCCGGCCCCGTGGCGCCCCCTGGCGGCGCCCGCGCGCGCGGTGCCCCCGCCTCCCTCCCTCGCTCTCTCTCCATCCTCCAGCTCTGCCCTATTGTTCTCCCGTCCCTCCCGTCCCTCCCTCCGCCGGCATTCGCGTCCTCGCTCCGCTCCGCTCCTCTCCATCCCATCCCACCCCATCCCTGCCTGCATCCCTCCCGCCGCTGATGTCACGCACCCGCTGAAGGCGCGGGCGATGATGGAGGCCGTGCCGCCGGCCTCCCGCTGATGCCCGCGATGGAGCCGGCCAGCCTGCTGCGGTTCCTGCGGAGGCTCAAGGAGGTTTTCGACGTGTGCGATGAGGATGCGGACGGCTTCATTCGCGTGGAGCACTTCGTCGCCCTGGGGCTGCAGTTCGGTCAAGGGGATGAGGTGAGCTGGGCGACCCTCCCGCCCCCCAGCGCAACTTTGCCCCGCTGTGCCCGGCCAGACCCGGCCCGGGCCGCCCCGCCGCCCCGCTGCGCTCCCCGTCCCTCCGGGAGCCCCCGCGTTGCCCCCCGGGCCAGCCCGGACCCGCGGTTTTTCGGGGCGCCTCTGGGTCCCCCGTCCCTCGGGGGGTCCCAGAGCCCCCCCCGTGGCAGTCCGGACCCCCTTGTTCCCCCGGCACCACCAGCCGCCCTTCATCCTTCCCGCGGAGTCCGCCCTAAAGGCATCCCAGCTCCCTCCTTCCCTCAGGAGGTCCCGGAGCATCCCCAGAACCCTCGGGTTGATCCGATCGCGGTCCCCTGGGGTGGGGGGACCCGTCCCGGTGCCGGGAGCGCTCGGAGGTCGCGGTGCCTTTTTGGGGGATGTGTTTATTCTGGTTTTTCCCCGTCCCGGCTGAGCTGAGCCCGCACCGGGGTGCCTGGCTCTGTGGGGCGCTAGGAGCAGAGCCATGTCTGGACAGGCAGGGAAGCACCTTGTCCAGGCACCCCAAAAGCTGCAGGTGATGGGGTGGAAGCGAGGGCTCTCTCCATCCCTCCCTCCCTCCATCCCTTCAGTGACACAGCGTAAATCTGGAGTCGCGCCGCCGGTCTCGGCAGAGCCATTGCGTCAGTGGGACCACTCGCACCGTGACACCGGCGGGGATGCGAGCGGGGCTCGGCCGGGGCCGGCGGGCTGAGCTCGGATCCAAACCCTCCCCCGGCCGTGATCCCATCAGGGCTGCGGCTCCGGAGGAATTCACCGGCCAGGAGCGCTTTCCCATGGAGAACTCTCGGGATGTTGCTCAATACGCCCCAGTTTTTGGGTGCCTGGGAGGAGCGGAGCTGGGACTGGCACAGGGTTCAGAAAACCCGTATCGAACTGTCTTTTACAATAAACATACAATAAAACACATTAATGTGAGGAGCCCATAAAACGGTAGTTCATAAAGGGATGCCAAAGAGGCAGCAAAACCAGAGTGAATTCACAGTAATTGTTGGACTAAATTACTTATTTCTGGCTTACCACTCTTAATGAAACACAGCTTGTGAATTAAATCAGGAAACCAGGGGACAGAAGGCTTATTACTTACAGATAGTCACAAGTGTGTTAAACATTTTCTTAATGAGGAGATGGAGTTTCTTGTTTTAACCAACAAAACAAGAAAGAGAAAGGAGCAATAGTAATGAGTTGTATTGATTTCTAGTTTTATTTGTCTCCTAGTAAGTTGTGAAATTTTATATAAACTAATAGAAGTATTTTTAGATCCTTACTACTGCCAGAGACACTGTATCCAAATTGCTGTTTGCACTGCTGTGTGTATTTGGAGGCAGACCAGTGGCTTTTTCATGCAGCACTGAGGAAGACTGATGAAATTTCACTGGCTTTTTTTGCAGCAGGATGACACTGATGACCATAACAATCCTTTTTGGTCTTAGAAATCTTTAAGGTTGTGAGAGGGGAGTGGGTTCTGTAGGATGTAAGGGGGATTCAGGTGGTGATCTCTTAAGCCTTGAGTGAATTTGAGTGTACTAGTTGGAAAATATTAAAACAGAGAGAAAGAGGAAACTGGAGACAGCACTGGAGAAGTACCAGTTGTCAGTGGTGTAGGGGTTTCAGGATGGGCAGGCACAGGAGAGATTGCCAAGAATGAGAAATATATCCCTTGTATTTTGTTCAGTTGTAACTGGGACAGAGAAATCTTATCTCTATATCTGAAGTATTTTTCAGGGTTATAAAATAACTTGTTCTGGTTTACTTCCCTGTGCCTGGTGTAGTCAGGAGTTGGACCATGTGTCAGCTGAGTAATCGGGATTTGTAAATCACCAAAAGAGCTTTGCTAGAGAAATACAGTCAATTTTCCAAGTGCAGAATTATGGCAGAACAACCACTGTAGGTGAACTAATCTGGTGTTAAGGCTTATTAAAAATGAACTTTTTGTGTGATGAATCACAGTTGATGTTTGGAGACGGCCAGACTCAAAGCAAAGTGCTTTCAGCCTTGCATCTGCAGGTGCCTAGTAAGTTTTGTGTGGGAATACATCTCATGGAATTAAGCTGAGGAGACACTGCTAGGGAAGAGTTCCCTTTGAAACGTTAGAACATATTTACTGTCAATGACAATTTATTATTTTTTGTAATATGCTACAATTCTTGGGCCTGATCCAACTCAGCTCCCTTTACATTCAAAAGAAATCTTTGTCATCAGTTGTCATGAGATTGATTTGCCCTCGAGTCATTTGTTTGCTCCTTCTGTTTACTTCCTTCATGTGGCCACAGGAAGGATCCTATTTTGTAGCACTATGGATTGAGTAATTCTGACTCTTCCCAGCAGTAGCCCCGGGTTATGTTTATGAACTGAGAGAGTATTTGTCCCTTCAGTTGTGCCAACTTGGTACACACTGCTTTCCACTTTTCTCTGCTTCTCCAATCCACTGTCATCCAAAGTCTGGAGTCTATAAATTCTTAATACTGACTTCAGTAGGGTTTGTGGCTTAGACTGTGTAGGGCATTCAGGCTTTTCAGGCTTTTTCTTTTTCTGTTTTCCTTTTCTTTTTTCTTTGTGTGTGTGTGGCCTGTAGTAAACATGCTGAATGTTACCATTCCTGAGATAACAACTCTCTGAAAACTGTCCCGAGGCAAAATGTTGCAGCGAGGCAGCAGCTTTCCGTTCAAGCAAAGCAATCTCTACCTGCACAGTCAAAACGATAAACTTTAACCTTTCCTTTAACTTTTTTACTGTTTTATTTTTTGAGGCCTCTGTTCCTAATAGCTCCATGCTTTCCTTTTCCTAAGCCTGGAGTATCACTACTGTACCTCTTTCCATTCTGCACATCAATACCCTCCCTTGCCACTGCAGCGATGCCAGTGGCCTCAGAGTACCTGTTCAGGTGAGGTATTTTGGCTGTGGAAACACTTCCAGCAAGTTTGCTTACAAGCTTTTGCTTTGCCCTACAAAACACGTGGTTCAACAAAAGGAAGAAATGATTTGGCCGTGTTAATTTTGGCAGAGCCAGGAGCAGAGTCATGTCTCTAAATTCCTGAGTTCCGAGCAGACCAGACGAGCTGTCAAGCACTGCTTACTTGTACAAATGTTGTGGAACTTGTGCTTTTAGGCATTTTGGCTTTCTGGCCTCTGTTCATCCCATCTGACTGTGGGCATTTAACTGTGTTGTCTAAATTAATCTTTCTCCATGGACACTGGTGAGCAACTGAACACCCAGAGGTTGTAACAGGACCAAAGGATGAAATAAATCCTTCAGAGGTGCTTCCTTGTCTCCAGGACAACAGAAACTCCCAGCTGAGACTTTTGGTTCGGGGCTGAAAGCCAGGAGGGTGGGGCTTGTCCTCTTGAATGGGGTGTTTGCCGTTTGGGTGGAAATCTGAAGAAAGACATGAAAGGCTGTTTCCAAAGCGACTTGACGGGATGGCATGTGCTCCCCAGCTAAAGAAACACTTCACAGGACGCTGAAAATGCCAAGAGTCTCTCGCCATCTGGTTCCCTTTCACTGGGAAGAGTGTTTCACCAGCAGCCAAGTGTCTGAGAGCACTGTGAGTGACATGTTCAGCAAGCCCCAGTTCTGGCAGGGGATTTTGTGAATGTGTATTTCGGGAGAGTGCCAGTTGATGTTTTATTATGCCAAATTCTACTTAAACTCCACATTCAGTTTTCAGCAACAAGTGAAACAAGCTGAGCATGTTGATGATTTCTTTCCAAGACATGCAGTCACCTTTTGGAGGTGTGCAGACCACGCAGGTGCCTACACAGTGATCTTTGTCATGGTAGGATCAGCAGCTGCTCATCAGCTTAAAGCAGTGTCACACCTGAAAGGGAACTCGAGCAGCTAATGGAATGAATAGGCCAATATCAATTATTCATGTGAGTGGACAGTAATTCACTTGAAGTCAATGCTTTGTTAGTGATGTAGAACAGAAGTAGCTGAAAACAAGTTCACTCACATAATTCACATGAACAAATGAAAATTTCTGGACAAAAGAAACTGGTGTAATAGGGAGATGTTTGTTGTTTATGTTAATCACTTCCATTTATCCCAATTCTGGGCTGAAGTTAAAGGCATCAACCTCAAGTGCTGCCCAGGCAGTAGATGCTCCATTTTGACTTGCTCTCAGATGTGTCTCCCAGGAGCTGATGTTGTCATGCTCTAAACTCAGCCCTTCTGTTGTAACCACTCCAGAATTAGCTTCTCCTGTAAAGAGCAGGACTGTGATTTCACTGCCTGACAACCCTGAGGTGTCTTCTTGAAGGATCTGTGTGAATTTCAGTGTTGCAGTTCAGAATTGCACCCAGAAATTAATGGACTCGCTGCAGAATTACATCAGTGTGCATGATAACAGAGCTCATACCTTGATAATGTGCACTGTGCTCTGGAATAAACCTGCAGCCATGAGAAAAGAGACTTTGGCACTGAGACACGGGAGGAAAAGTATCAGGGTGTCACCAGGTGATACTGCTGTTCTCGTAATGGAGGCAGAAAAGGGTTACACTTCTTCCTTCTCTGCTTGTCCTGAATTAATTACTGAAGGCAAAAATATAATACTTGCCTAGATGTAACAAGGATGCAAGGAGCACTCCCATGTGACAGCATTTTTTCGGTGGCAGCCCTGCTGCCACACATTCAAATTCCTTAAAACTCTGTTTGCTAATGACCCAGATATTTCATATAATTTACAGTGGCTGGGAAAAAAATACAGCTCTGAAATGGCACAGTGGGGTTCTTATTTCAGGGATTAGTCAAGGTAGAGGCACTGTATCAGATGTAATTCAATACAAACCTACAAACCATCAGTGAATATATTTAAAATAACCTTTTGGTGTATCCTGAAACTAAGCATGTATTTCTAAACAGCTGACATGAAGCAAGCTTAGTACTCCCTGTGTGAGGAGAGGAGCTGTAGGTTTGCTGTGCACTCGTGAGTTTAATTCATTATGTAACGTTTGCATTTCAAAGTGTCTAGGTAGTCACTTGCAAAGGTAGGAGCTCTGAGGGGGTTACGTGGATGGTTAAAGATTGATTGTTGCTGTGTTTTGCAAAGTAAGTCAGTGATCTGAAACAGTAAATTCTTAATCCCTAAAGGAAAGGCAGTCAATTTTGGTAGCAATTCTTGGTATTTAAATGACTGCTTTTGTAGCTGCCTCAGTGTTTGCATTTACTGCAGGTATGGTGGGATTACGTTGCCTTATCATTAAATGCAAAAGTTTAAAAAAAGCATATAAATGAAGCACAGAAGACTGCACAGTGTGGCAGGGAACATATGTGACTGGTGAAGTTCAAACATTCAGCTGCCAGGCCAGGCCTGATATTTTCTGTTTTTCTCCCTCCGTGCCTGCTTCAGTCCGTGCTGTTAAGTTGTAAAATTGGTGTTCTTTGTCTGTGACGTGTCTTCATGTTCTCCAGAAATGTGCTCTTGCCAGTTTCCAAGGGAGGATTTCAGATTTCTCGCGCATATTGATTTTATCCCTCTAATGTGATTAAGCTTTGAGAAGTGACTTAAAACAAAATTGCTGCAAGGGAGGGTAAGTCTTGGAGGAAGAACAAGCCACTGCCATCTAGTATTTGTGGGTGTGATCCCCAGCACAGAATTTTCCTTGGCTTCTAAACTGCGTTGTTACCTACAGTTTAGCACAATTGACTCATACTCAGCAGCAGTGCTTTTATAGCAGTAAAATGGGGGGGAAATCAATTGCCTTATAATGTTTAATGGTTTTAGTCTCTGTGTAGTTGACAATATCGTTTCCTATTAATTTTATCTGATTTTACTGCTGACATTCAGAAACATTTTAAAATCCCTGATCTGATTTTTGCATGCTCAAGAGTTCTGACAGTTCTTAAAATATGCAGTATTTCGGGACACACACGTGATCTCAGACCTAGATACTCGCATAGACTGCTGAGTAAACACCCATCCTGTGTGGTTAACTCAGTGCAGGGTGTGATTAAGTACATGAATGATAAAAGAGAGCGTCAGACACAGTCGCTACTACTCTAACATATGGTTTTACAACAGCAGTGTGAGGGTAAACAAAGCGCTGTGTAATACCTCTCCTTTATTCAGTGTATAATTGAAAGGCTTCACTTGTAGAGAATGCAAGTGTTTCTATAGAGCTGCAAACGCTGTTTTTGTGTGCAGCTGAAACCAAAAATAGGGCTCCTTCCCAAGCCTTGCATCCAGTTCGTGCTCAGCCCCAGAGTGAGTGACAGGGGTGAGCTATGGGCACAGGGGAGACGAGGTCGATGCACAGAGCTTGGACCTGGAAAAACTGCAGTGCTCTCCTCGGGTTGAAAGCTGCTCTGGCAATTTAGTTTGGGGGTTTAATTTGGGTTTAGGGGATCACGTGAAAAGCTTAGAAATGGGAGAGGCTCCTCTCTGTTAGGGTTCCTGAAATGAGATGGGAAGGTGGTGGAGTGGTCTGTTCTGGAGAGGAGAGGCTGTTGGCTTGGTGGAATGAGAGGTGTCAGCCAAACCAATTTCTTCCTCTAGAGTGGTGGCAGTTTTAAAATTACCTCCATTTCAATGCTCACAGATGTGTTTTCTCAAGTGGTCCATAACATCTCACATCCACCTGCGTTGTCACACTTAGGTCTTTTTCCACTTTTGGGGGCATTCTGGTGGTGTTCCATCACCTCCAGATGAACTGACCCTCCCCAATGGGATCCAGATGGCTTTTGGAACATGGGATATTATTTTCCAGTGACACTTCTGCTGTTATGATAAAAACCCCAAACAAATGTGCAGGTGCAAAGAGCTTTGTCCATATGCTTGCAAGCTATTTATAGATACGAGAAACTGTGCTAAAATATTGGTAATTTCACTGTTTTTGTAGCAAGTGACTATAGGATCAGACTGAAACCTAACATCTGTGATGTATGTTAGGATACAGTAGGTAAAGGCAATTCAGAAAGTGAAATGCCACAGAGATGTCAGCGTGGAGAATATTTGTCATTGTTGTCCTTTTTGTCCTGTGCAATAGTATATTCTGTCACCCTAAAATAGTACAATATCCTCTGGTGATAGCTCTAAGGACACCTTTTTCATTGTTGTTAGCTCCTGGGAACAGGAGAAAGCTGTAGGACTATCATTAGGAGGATTTTGCTGCAGGCATCTCCTGTGTGCTGGTCTGGCATGGTATTGTGTCAAAACACAGTAGTCTGCTCAGGAGGGGTTTAGGGAAGGCTAATGAAAGGGAAAGGAAGGCAGTAAAGAGAGAGGTTCTGCTGCTCTTTCTCCCTGGGATTCCAAGCAGCATCCATGAGAGCAGATTTGGCACTTTGAGCCCAGGAATCGTGGTGCTGCTGCATTCAGGGGTGTGACCATTGTGTGTTGTAAGGGAACAAGGTTTGCACACAGGGTTTGCAGCCTTGTAGTAAAGACCACCTCTGTTGCTGGTTCTTTACTTGGTTTTGATGTTCAACACGCAGCAGACCAAGCAGTAGGTTGTGACCAGTGGTGTGGAACAGCCCCTCTTTGCACCCAGCCTGGAGAGGGTGGGAACCTGTAGCCACCTTGTCAAGGTGTTGTGGCTGCTTGAAGGACATTTTGCTCCTGAGGGCCCTGGTTGACTTGCTGGCCCCACATTGGCTGCTGGGCCACCCTGGTAGGACTGTGAGGGTCACAGGGGAATTGTGTTGGAATGGGAGCAAAGCCAACTTGTGCCACATAAACATGTATTTCATGGGAGTGTAGTTTTTACAGCACCATTTCAGGCTTTATGCAGCCTCCATAACAATTGAGTTTGGTACATTGTTTTTGCATAAAAGAGGTAGGAGTGTAATTGACTTCATTTTTTGGGTTATTTTAGAAGTGTGATGTCTTGACTGATTTCATTTGAAACTGGCTTTTTATTGACAAAACTTAAATGGAAGTATTTGGCAAACAAGGGATAATGCTCCAAAACATAAGATTTTTCTCAACACAAAACATTTGTCCTGTTTTCTTCTGAGAAACATGAAAAAGAAAAAAAATATTTTTATTTCCTTCACTTGACAAGAAAGCTGAAAAATCAAGTTTGTCCAGGAAGCAGGAACAGCTTTAAAGTGTGGTACAAGGGAAAGTAGGATTTTGGCTCATGAATATTTGTTTGGCTACTGATTGTCACAGATTTGTGACCACAGTTACCTTGTCAAGCCCTGGTCTTGAGCAAATGGAGCTTGACTTCATTTACTGCAGCCACACATTGGTGAAACTTGGGAATTTCAGCCTCCAGCATGAAGAGTGAGTTGTGTGTTTCATTCCTCACTTCTCTTTGGGATTGCTTGAAAATAAAGAATTGAGGAGTGCTTTGGGACGCATCTTCAAAGGGGCTTTGATGATGTCAGTTTTGCTTTCCTTGCTGGGCAATTACAAGGCATGGAAGTTTCCACTGAGGGAAACTGCAGCTTGCCTTCTCACCTGGGAATTCAGTGCCCTTTGCCAAAAGCAAACTCTTCTGCATGGTTGGATGCATTTCCTGGGGAGGGCTGTGATATTTGCTTCCAATCAGCCAGTCCAATGTGTCTTGCGTAGAGAATGAGATTGGTTTGGACAGTCTGCTGCTGACAGCTGTCACTTGGGAAAGTCTGAATTTGAAGGTCAGTGCATCTCCAACTGCTGGTGTGACTTTGAGGCTGGTAGATCTTTATCAATAACCTACCAACAATGTCCTGGTAGTCACTCTGGCTGATGACTGCTGGTACTCTAGAGCATTTCTGGATATCTGTCAGCCAGATTGGAAGCTCTGGCTCTAACTGAGCTCGTGATGTCTTTCCATTGTGTGAAAAGATAATTTGCTACGTACAGTGAATTTGGCACAGGTCAAGTTACTGTCCTGGTGCAAATGCTGGCAGATGAAGGTCGTTTGTTTCTTGATTTGGACAGTAACCCAGGTAATCTCAGGAAAAGGTAAAATATTCACAAATGACTTGCATTTTGCCAGAGATCCCTGGCACAGATTGCTTTTTCTGTGTGCATAGACCTGTGTGATTTGTTGTACTGTGTTTTTCTGGTCTGACTGTTGTGAACTACATTTCTTTTCCCAGCAAATATTTTCCTTCCCCTGTGGCATTCCAAATACATTTCTAGTAACTTGACAGCCCTGGTTTGTGGAAGCATCCTCTTGGTGCTTTTGTCTTGTGCTCATTGTGAATGAACCCTGCTGTTCCTTGAGTGGCTGGAAGAGGTTGGTGGTCCTCATATCAGCTGATTCTTTGGGGTGGGCACTGAATTATCTGTTCTTTCAGGGCCAAACTGCTGCTCTCAGTCTGCTGCCTGGGGCCACAGAATGGTGTGAGGAAGAGGAGAGCACTGTGCAGGGATATTTAATCTGTGAGGATTGATGATGCCTCAAGGGTCACATCATGAACGGGCTATAGTCCCCACTGTCATTCCACAGCATCAGAGTTCTGCCTGGGTGCTTACTGCTTGTTGCTGGGGACTATTTGAAATGATGCACAATGTTCTGGCCTCACTATATTATTCTCCCAGTTTATTTCTTCCTTCTTCAGGGACAGCTTCAGTTTTGGACTCCCCATTGCTTGTGTTTTTTTTGGAGGGAGGCTCCTGTTTCAATGGTGGTGGTCAGTCAGCCCTGGCTCTCTTACAGCAAACTAGCACCAGTTTGGAAGGGAATGGAGCTTTGGAGGAGTTGGGCTAAGTGGTTAGAAACACAAATGATTTACACAACATTTCAGGTGAAAAGCTTGCTTGATTGAGTTGGTGGAATAACATGGCTATAAATTACCTTTGGGTTTATTGCAGTTGGCTGCTGCAGCAGCTCTTCAGCAATATGTTCTGTTCAGTGGCACTTCTCCTAATTCAGTGCCTGACATTGCTTGCATTTTGTGGATGTTGCACTATTCTATAGAGCTGATTCCCAGGATTTATGGTACAGGGTGAAGAGAGTAGGAGGCTAGACTCCTCTCATTGCAAGAAATTGCTGGTGTCTCTATTTTGGGGAAGAAGTGTGAAGAGGCACATCTCAAATACCTTTTTTACAGGAGGAAGTGTTGCCATGGATAACAGTTGTGAAACATTAGGTCTGATTTAACACACACACATATCCCCACCCCCTTTTACTTGGTTCTGTGATGAGATCAGGTTCATCTTCCAGAGTTCTGGATGGTACAGGATGGCTGGAGGGACACTGCCATTTATTGATGGTGGCTTCCAGAGATGGTTCCTGAGCCCACAAGGACACCAGGCTGAGCACCCTCTGCAGAGCAAAGATGTAGAACTGGCTTTTGGTTTGAGGGATTTTGTATAAAGAAGGGTGTTCTTGGAGTCCTGTGAAGGTGCCTGTGTGATGGGACCTCATTGAGCTGGTACCTTTCTTCCCCTTTTCACACTGTATTTTGCAGCTCACAGTGTCTTTATTCACTGGGTAACAGGCATACCAGTCACAGAGAGTATTTCTCTAATTAACCAAAAACTGTTTCAACTTTTAATGTACTTTTTTTTCCCTGTATTTTCTCTCCCAGTCTTGCTGGTGATAGAACCTCACCCATTTTACAATCAGTCTGTTAGTCATTATGCCAGCCTATTTTAGGTGAAGCTGCTGTCAATAACACTGACTGTGTGCCATCAGCAGCACCAGCCTGTGTTTTTTCTAAATGAACTGGGCAGAAGGATCCCAGTGGGAAGGGTGGAATAGGATGTTCTCCTCACATGGATGGCAAACAGATGGACAGCAGAGACTGAACACAAAGGAAATAGTGGTGGAATGCACAGGGCTGTGAAATAGGGTATCAGTGTTTGAGTATCTGTGTATATCTTAATGCCCATGTGCAATAACTGATTTCTAGGAGTAAACTGCCAGCCTGGAATGGGAATTGATTTTGAGACCAGAGGATGTGCTCAGAGCACGCTGTAATTAGATTGTGATTGCAATTTCAGCACAGGACTGAAGCTCTACCTTTTAAAAACTTAATCTTTCTTCAGGAGCTTGCAGGGCTATTTATGATACCAGTGCTGAACTTGGGGAATGTCATAGGCTATCAGATGGGGAGGAAAGGAGAAGCTATCAAAAGATTAAATTTTGATGACATTTTAAATGTAAACCTCCACACTGTATTTAATGATTTTCTAGTTCTGCTGAAAGTCGGTGACTGAAATGCTCCACTTGTTATTGAAAACATGATTTTATTTCCCCAAGTACAGCAGAAACTTTGTAAAATTTTATCTTGGCCCTAGGAAAGGACTCAAGAGTTGTTAGACCCAATATTGCATTGCTCTCCACAGAGCAATTTCCCCCGTTGTCAGAACTGGCTATTGTACTCTCTGTTATTAATAAGGGAGTTATAGTTCTCTTCAGGTGAGGTTTCCATGATATTTGCTGCTTGGCATTTCAGAGACTTATTGAAGGGCTGATGTGATTCCCATGAAGACGCTGTGAAGCCTCTGTTAAATGGGTCACTCTATGCCAGAGAACACGAGCAGTGTCTCTGCACCACTTCTTGGGACCAGCAAGGAAGGCAGGCTGAGAACACTGCTGAGCTGTGTGTCAGCACTGCTGGAAACAAATACCCCACAGAATTTTAAAATAATCATCTTTGTTCAACTAATAGTGCCAAAATAAAATTATAAAACAGACCTTCTTGGTTTTGTTTTTGTTTGGTTGGGGTTTTTTGTTAGTTTTTTGGGGGGGGTTGTTGTTTTTTGGTTTTGTTTTTTGTTGTTTTGGGGTTTTTTTTGGTGCTGGATTAATAGATTTAGGTCACAGACTGTAAATGAGTGTGACTCAGCTGTGTGAATAAATCAGTTCACTCGATTGTGGGATGAATTTACACTTTCAAAGCTTTTAATAGGTAATGAATATTCAGGGTCTACCACATGGTAGGAGATCTAAATTGAAAGCTTACATTCCCACAGCCTTGGCTCTCAGTCAGCAAGTGTTGTTACACAGAAGTGTCTTGGAGTGGTAGATAGCAGTGCTGCTCTCCCCTCCTTGGTGTTCCTCTTTGCTGTTGCTAACAGGAGTGCAGCAATGCAATACACTCACTGGTGGCTTTAGAAGAAAGGTTTTTCCATGCTGTGTTAATGCTCAGAGCTTGTTGTCCTCCTAGCACTGTTTGTAGACATCAAGTGGAGTTGAATGGGTGTCAGGGAAGGGTTTGAAATCTCTCAGTGGCTTGCAGAAGAATCTGGGAGCAATTCTGGAAGCAACATGCATTCTGAAACTCAGGTCTCTTAAATTTCTTGTCCAGCAGACCCAGAATTGGAAATGACTCCTTTGAAAGGCAGGATTTTGTCTCCTCTTGGGTGCAGTCTTTCTGTATTTGAATTGGGTTCTTAAGGGTGAGAGGAGCTTTGTTCTGCATTTGTACAGGCTGGAGTGGACTATACCCTAGAACCTCTTGGCACAGACACAGTCAAATAATAAACAAGAAGCCCACCTTGTTCCTGGGGAAGCTGTCTCCTGCACACAGTTTTTGCTGTCTTGCAAAAGAGATGATCTTTGGTTCTGATCACTTGCAAGGTGGTTCCCTGACGCCAAAACCTGTGCAGGAACAAGAAGTATTTAGTGGAACACTTAGCAACTAAGTTCATGCTGACGAAGACAGCTCCCCTGGGTTCTATGATGGGATATGAGCTTGGAGGTGGTAAAAAACCTGTTTCAGTGAGAGTCAGGACATTGATTTGCACATTAGAGCCCACGCTCATGCAGGAAACAGTTCAAGAAATGCATCAGACTTTCTTGGGCCCTGTTGAGTGACTCAGCATCCTGTAGTAATTCCTAATTTGTTACTTTTTGAAATGCTATTCACAAGAGTAGTGGGGAACGGAAATAAAGATGCTGGTGCAAAGTTATCCAAGTTAAGAATAGCCCAAAAATGGTTATGAAGTGTTTTAAATCTGATATTTTTGCTTGCAATAGAGATTTCCTGCCAAAGCTCTCTATGGAATTAGTTTGGAAACCTGAGTTCAAGGCAGCTGGATAAGAAAACAAGGATTTGGCAGTTCTGTGAAACTCTTTAGTCATAAAGGATCTATAGAGCACCTCTGTGAGTTCTGGGTACAGCCTTTCACTGCCTAGCATGTGCCAAGAGTGAATCACAGCTGATGATGAAGTGGAAGAGGTGATAGGGCTGAACTGGAATGTGTCAGGTTGAGGTGGAGCATGTACTAACCTGCCACAGCAACTGAGAGTGCTGCTGATGGTCAGCACTTCCTAAAGGAGGGCAAAATGAGAAACACATTTGTTAAGAAAGCTGAGCTGATGATCAATGTGCAACTAAAAGCTTCAGTTGCTTCACTGGTATTACAGTGTGCAGTTCCAGAGTTCCTGATGCCGAAAGGATTGATCTGTTACTTCTGCTGCAAATCCACCGGTTCAAATGAAAGGAAGCAAACCAAAATGAAAGGTGTCAGGTTTCTGAAAGGCAGGAGAAGATCTCAACAACAGCACTGTTGCCTGGAGGTCTGATACAGACTCTGGTCTGCTCCTCCTGTGCCTGAGTACAGCGAGGCACTGATGGGTGGTCTGATACCCGTGGCAGAATTTGCACCATTGATAAAGACAATGAATGAGAGGCCTCAACTGTGCCAAGCACCCAGGCAGGTGCTCCCAGGGGTGTCACTACAGTCTTGGTGCATGAAAAGTACTTGTGCTTTTTGTTGAACAGGAGTGGAGTTGAATAAGTTTCAACTTGAATGCATACAGCAGTGATTTGTTGGACTTAAGCCTCCTTGTTTTCTCCTCAAGAAGTTCTGTGTGATTGGGGACACCCATTTTAGGAGGGTTCTCTGGACATTAATCTGAAAGGAGGAGGGATGTGAAAACTGACAGCTTTCTAAAGGAATTAATTTATTGGTTGATTCTATTATCTGTAAGAAGAGTTAAGTGCTGAATTGGGGCTAAACTGCTCAGCATTCCTGCAAGGTGAGAGCCTGAGTAGCAGAGCAGGGCTGGGAAGGAAATGAGTTTGCTGATAAAGATGTTCTTAAGTGTATCTTCAGGGCAGGTCTGAGTCAACACTTTGAGATAATGCTGTCAGACTAAATGATAACACAAAATATTCTGACAACCTGCTTGGTCTGGAAACAAACACTGTCTGTTCCTTGGCAGTGTTTTCTGAGGGCTCAAGTTGCCAACAGCTCAGTGTTAGCCACTGACTCTTCCTGTTTGGCATAAATATTTAAATAAAGTGAAATATAGGAATCATCTTTTTATTTGGAAAATTAAAGTGCTTTATAGCTTTATTAAGGATCTCTGATCTTCCCCTGTAGCACAGACAGCAGTAAGGAAACTCCCATACACATGCCACAAAATAAAATATGCTAGACAAGATTTCTGATATGTGTACCCTCCATCTGCACTTTGCAATCAGATCTGACCTTTTAAAATCACCCAGGTGCAGAAAATGTGCTTGAACACATCACACCTAAGATGAGCTTCATATATGCTTCTGGTTTGCTGAGAGCCCTGCTCTTGGCAGTGAAGAGCAATCAAGTTAGTCAAAATAACTGAGAAAGAGGAAACCAAAATTCCTGTGAGCTCTGAATTTAAACTTTAAAATGCAAACAGAGCACTTGTTGAAATCTTTTCCATCTCTTTGTCCTTGTGGGGAGATTGCACTGATCTTTTCAAACAAAACTGAAGATGTTTCATCTTAGACTATCTTTGGTCTTTACTACTGAAAGTCCCAGAAGCCTCATATTCTGTTTTTTATTGACATGAAAGAGATAAAAAGAGGGAGAACCTGTCTGTCCTCTGGCACTCTTAAGAACACTGGAACATGAACAAAAGAAAAGAGAGGCTTTAGTGACCTCGTGGAAAACCACCTGTAAAAAATTAGAATTTCTCTTTGCATGTTAATGGATGAGTGAATTCTGTTTAGGATTTTTATTCCCTTAGATTGAAGGACATTTCAGGAGTCTAACTCTGTTCTCCATCACTCTTGTATTGGTGTAACTGAGCGTTAATGAATTGCTGATTGATGCAATCAGACCTGTAATGGTTCTATTAGAGTAAAAGCCGCAGCTCTGCCAGTTTATGCTTAAAACTCGAGAGCCCTATTCCCAAAGCACTTATGTAACATTTATACAGAGGAAACAAGGAAGTGATTAATAAATGCTGTTTTAAACATTTACAGGTCTCTTTATCTCGCTTCTCAGAGATGCAGGTGCAAAGAGCTGCTGTGGAAGAACTGCCCAATCTCTCTGCCTGACCAGGAATTTCCCTCTTTTTGTGCACAGGAGGCAGACAAAGGGGGTGATGAGAGCTGCTATGCTGTGCAGGGTCCTTAAGCAGGTGGCTGCAGCCCCACAGCCCTGCAGAGGAAGGAGAAAGCAGTGTGTGTGTGAGCAATCCTTCAGAAACCCTCAGAATCACTGCTCTTCTGGTCACAGCCTGGGCTGCCTCCTCCCTAACGGGGGTCCTGAGCTTTCCTTCATTCACACTCCTGTTCTTCTTTTCATATTTTGTGTGAAAATAGCAGCTCCATGGGGCACCTTCCCAGGTGTGCTCAGAGTGCTTCCTCCCGTGCCTTGTCATCTCTGCTGACCATGGAATTCGGGCTCTGCTGCCGGGGTGGGGGGGAAGGTGGATGAAGTGCCCTTCCAGCATCCCCTCTGGACAAGGGTTTCCCTGCACACTGCAGCTCCCTGGCTGTTCACAGACATCCAGATTTAATGATCATAATGTGCCTCTCAGCACTGCAGTGGGGACACCGGTGGGATCAGCTCTGCTGCTGGATGTCAAGGGACAGTGGCAGACAGGTGTGCTCTGCCCTTGCTCCTCCAGTATTCAGATTGCATCAGCACACCCATGCTTGAGAAATACATAGCACTTTTAAAGCTCTATTTATAATTTTCTCCCCACTTCTGAGAGTAAGTATTTCACATTGGTTCCAGGATTTCAGTGTCACTGATCCCTGTTTGTGCTTGACTTCAGCAGCTCATGCTTTAAGTCTTTTCCCTCATTCCAAATCTTTATTGGTGAGCTATTTGCACAGGATTTGCTGCTGCCCTTTTTCTGCTGTTGGAATTTGAGCTTGCTCTGTGCTGGGTGGTGATTTCTTTGGCTTATTTCCTTTCTTCTCTTGGCAGGTCCTGAGTTTATTCCATTTCTCTTTGTGAAGTGAAAAATGCTAAGCAGAATTTTCAGTGACTTTCCCTTTTATTTAATTAGTGCTTTATCTTGACATTGTCTAGTGTGCAGATCTTGTCCTTTTGAAGGCCAGGAGCAGTTGAGGTATGATAGCTTTGGCACAGGTTGTTGATACCTCCCTGCTCAGCAGTTGGTATGTGACACAAGTTTATTTCTGGAGTGGGGAAGTGGAACCAGTATCACAAATTACTGAGAGTATCTGGTGAATCGTTCGGTTCAATAATAATGCAGAATGTGATGTTTTCTTGCTGCCACTTGACCCTCTTGAATATTCCATTCTCATTGGTTTCTCACACTTCACCCTCTCTTCCTTGCTTTAAACAGTCCGTGAGTTTGCACTGTCTTGTGCCTCTGCTTCCCTGTCTCAATTCCAAAAGCTGTAAAGGGCAAAATCCACATCAGTGCTGAGCCCATATGCAGGGCTTGCACCAGGCAGCCCAGATGCTGCCTGTGGATGTTGGTCTAATGTCTTGGATGATAAGGATGGGACATTAATCTGCTATGCAGTGTGATACTCTGGAGAGCCACTGCTGAGCACTGAGTGACATCTAAGCCCACAGGGACTTTTCAGGAGCCTGTGAAATGACAGCACAGATCTGATCAGCTGCAGGAGCTGAAGAGTGTTTGCTACATCTTATAAGACAAATTATGTTCATTGTATGCCATGGTGAGGGGAGATTAAACCAAGTTATGTAATGCCAGCGTTTCTGACAGCATGATTCAAAGTTTCTGTGTGTGCCTGAACATGTTTTGTTGTGAACAGAATCCTGCAGAGTGGACCATGGACATACTGGATAAGGGGAGAAGCACAGCTTGGTCAACCCTGCACAGTCTGCCTGGGGCTGGGGTTGAAGTGTGTGTAAATGCCATCCACAGAGCAGGACACGGAGCTGCAGCACTAACTGTAGTCTAAGGCTGTGGGATAACAACTGATTTTCCATGCAAATCACTGACAGTAACACTGAAGGACTGAGATTAGGTAAAAAACAGTTGGAGCCGTTCCAGGGTTGAACCGAGAGCACAGTTTTGTCATGTGTTTGTTGGGAGAAAGAAAAGCCTCCAAACCCTCTCACTCATGAGGTGCCCTTGTTGGAGAAGAACAAGTTAATTGTACATCTGACACAGCAGGAGCTTTTCTGCATGTCTTTCAGATGAGTTGACAACTGATAATTATATGAGAGCTACAGGCTGTCTGTCCTCTGTTACTCCAGCATAGCTCTGAGTGCTGTCACTGGGGGAAAAACAACACAGGGAGTATGAGAAAACCTTTAATTACATGGAAGGGAGTAAAATTTGTTCTTCTTGTTGTTGCTTGCTGTTATCCTGTCAGTGTTAAATCTTACATCTGGCATAACTGCACAGTGTTGGGAGTGTTGCTGTTGTGTTTCAGGTCTTAGTCTACTGGGTGGTTGAAGAAGATCTGCACATCTAGCCAGGCTTCTCTCTGTGGTTTTAGCTCCATCAGGATTTAGCTCTACTCAGCTTGCCAGGGCAGAACTTGGGATGCAGCACATCTGTGCCAGCTTTGGTGTTATCTTGGGCCTAATCTGCTCTTGCCACATCTGCCCATCTCTCAGTAGTAACCTGAAGTCAATGTCAGTGATAAAACACAAGTTGAAAGTGTTAGCTGAGATCTGGGTGTTATGTCAGCCTCCCAGGCACTCTATAAACAGCTCTGTGATTTCCTATGAAATGTGCTGTATGTGCTGGACTGTCAGTCTACACAGACCAATTCCTTTGCTTTCATCATCTTCATAGGACTTTACTGGAAGCCTTTTTACCTTCTGCAGCACCAGTTGTGCAAGAATTGGAATATGCTGTACTCAAGTGAGAATGGGATTGGGAAGTGGGGAAGAACATTATTTTTTCCAGCATACCATGAACTTGTGACAGGACTGAGACTCAAGCTGAAGCCCTGGAATAGCATTCCAGCAGGAGAGGAAAGCTCTCACACAAGACTGGACTTTGTTGTGGTTTTTTAAATCCAATTTTACAGCTCATATTAGAGACCTCTAGCTAAATAGGCTGGGGACTAGATTGCTGTTACTGAATTAGCAGCAATGTATATTTGGCTTAGCATCAGGGTGATGTCCTACATCAGTTCACTGACAGCTTGATTTTGTCATGTGTCAGAGCTCTCTTTTGGCTGATTTGTGACAATTTCTGGCCTGTCTTCAGACTGAAAAAAAAAAAAAAAAAACAACAAACAAAAAAAACCAAACACCTTCTTGCTTGTCTTATTTATGTATTTAGGCCATTTAAGTATTTAAGTCTCCATAAATGGTCTGCCACCCAGACATTGGGGAGTGCAGGGTTTCTAAGAGAGCAGGACTGGAAGAAGGTGCTCCTTGGGCACTGGGAGCTGCTGCCCGACTGATGGCCAGGCCACAGAAACATTTTCTTCCTCACTCTTCTCTTCCTTTCCCTACTCTGGTTATTTTTAGAATCTCTCCACCTCTACATGTCAGTTGTGGAGCTGTGTTGCAGAAGATGAGAGCAGAGGCCAGATAAGTTTAAGCCAGCCATGGTCCTTGTTTCTCATGGTTTTTCTATAATACTCCATAAGGCATTTGTTTCTTTTCACATGTCCATGATACATGTCAGTCACCCACCATGGTGTTGTCCCAGTGCCTGAAGTGGAATAATGTTTTATTTTTCAGTAATGAAATTCCTTCACACAGGACTTATTTTAAGAATATATCCTAGGGATGGAGAAGCATTTGGTTGACCCCCTTAGAGTTCTTGGAGTACTGTGCTTGCTGCAAGTACTTACTTTAGCATATACAAACCTATGTATGCTCACGGGTTTGGGTTCACCGCTGTGGTGTCTGTCTCAGTTGGTATGCACTTACTGCCACTGTTCTGAGAGTTTGAGGAGCGGACATGCAATGAAACTAATGACCTGTCCACGATGAAAACACTGAGTCTGTGGCAGGGTTGGTCATTTAACACAGGTCTGTTCCAAGCTGAGCTACTCTTTCAAGAACAGACTTCTTTTGTATGGAAGGAGGTGCTGGGGTGAGTGTGTGTGTGTGTGCCATCCTGACCATTGCAGCACAGAATTAGCCTTACTAATTACTTGCCCTCCTTCTTTAATTGAGTATTTACTTAACATTTGGCCTCCTTTAATATATTCAAACTGTCTGACTTGGCTTTCCTGAGGAGTTCAATCTTCAGCTCTTTATTCAGGCAGAATTCCCTTTATACCAGTTATGCTCACTCTGGAGCAGGGCCAGCAGCTCCTGACCAGGCTAAACCATGGCCTTTCAGACAAGGCACAATTTTTGTCCATCCTTGCCATTAGGTGTTTTATAAGCACTTTGAGAGTTTTGCCTCAGTGAGGACAACAGCAGCATCCTGGGAAAAAAATTCTGTTTCTGTAAAAGACAGAGGTTTGTTGTAAGTTCAGCAGTGACTACAGAAAAACACACCAGGAGCTGAACAGAAAACTCTAATTCTCTGGAGATATTTTTCCAGTCAGATTGAAGAAGCTTGGAGCATCCTGCTGAATGGATGCAGAGTGGGTACAGATGAGATCTGACTGCATCTTGTGTTGCTGTGTCTTTCAGAAAGAGAACTCCTTCTCCTCTTCCCACCTTTATTTCCCCGTCTCTTTGCTCTTAAAGCTTTAGAGTCACACCTTCCCTCCAGGGGCAGCTTCGTGGTGTTATGGACATGAGTGATGTTTCTTGTCTCTTCTGCAAGGAGTGGCTGGTGTCTGAGTTGTTTTGAATGATAAAGAAGGCACACCCTGGGGCAGTCAGTGCCTCAGCTGTGTTTGCGGAGTCCCACAGATGAGCAGGCACTGGATGCAGCTTTAACTACCCTGAAAGGACAACAGGATGAGAGAGTGATGTTTTGAGAACAGTGTCGTATTATATTCTTCTCTGAGCAGATAATTTATTCAAGGAGTGGCAGATTGTCTTGTCTGTCTGAGGCACTAGCCTGCAACCTGGATTTAGTTGTGGTTGCCACAGATTCCCTTTGCTGTCAATATGTCGTGTATCCAAGCATAAAATGAACCATCAGACCACATCTCAGAGGTGCTGTCTTAGGTTTGAATGGCCAGGACGAGAAATTTTGAAAAGCTCTTGCCTGCACTTGATTCACAGGTGCTCTCGGGGCTTTGGTCTGCAAATTCAGCACGCTGTACTAGCATTGAATTTATATCTAGATTGTATGTCCAGTAAGAATTAATAGCCCACATAGCAGGTGTCTTTTGGAGCAAGTGTAGGCTTTCCTGTTTGGATCAGCCAAGTAGTTGATCCTGAACTACAGGCACAGGAAAATGCTTGAAAATCAGGCGAGAAAAGCTAGAGCTTATTCTGAATGGTCAAGTATACCAGAATGCAAGATTTACTTAGAGATCTAGTGCAGGAAGGAAATGTCCTGGAAACAGAGTATCCCATGTTATAGGGAAAGTTTTTTCCAATGCCAAGAGAAACAACAGCAAATCATGAACAGAGAAGCAACTTTTTAGGTTCTGACACTTGCAGTTTGCAGCTTCTTCCTGACACACTTCTGGCAGAGTTCCATAAAGCTGCTGATCTCTGTCAAATCCCTCAGTACGTCTCCCTTCTCCTGCTGAGTGCTGCTGCTTGAGACAGCTTTGACCAAGGATGAAAAGGACCTGCTGGTGATTGACTTACCCTCGTTCCCAGTCCTTCCCTGTGACCAGGAGATGTTGGGGTCAATGGGAAGGATCCTGTTCACTTCTCTGAGCTTTGGCCCCATGCCTCAGTTGGCCTGTGCAGGGTCACACTGGTGTCACTGTGCAGCTTGGTGGGCATCTCTTGACCCAAAGGAGGTTTCCCCATCTTCCTCTAGTGCTGATACAGAAGACATTGGTGAGCTGGGCAGCACTTGCTTTGTTCTAAACCATGTTGACCTCCCCAGTGAGCCTTTGGTTGTGTGCAGCTTTAGGCTGAGGTCTGTTGGTGGAAGCCTGTCAGAATAAAACTGCAGCTTCCCCTGAGCTCAGCACTTGCCATTCATCTTCCCAAGTCCTTTGTTCACCTGCATTCCATAAAATTGATAGTAACAAGGACACCAACATTGCCTCCTAAGATTTCTTCTCTTTTAATGAGTGTTCCTTCTGTTTCTTTGGCACAGAGACCCACCTCTGGCTGATGCTGCCATTCCACAGTGCACCATTCAATGGGCACTATGCTCTTAGATTCTTCTTTGCTTTAGTTACAATTATTATTTTTTCATTTTTATCCCAGACAAAGTTTGTACTAGGGCAGCAGCCTCTATAAGGTCTTGCCATCATTATCTGCAAGTGCAGCAGGCATTCAGTTATTGCAGCTTTCTGTAATTCTCACCAGTGCAGAAGCATAAATAAGCAGGGAGCAATGAGACTTACGATGGGAGCCAGAAGCAATTTAGCCACAAGAGTTTATCATCAAGATCCAAAGCACCCTGGAGCAGGGAAATTGCCTCTTTTGCCAGCTCAAGGCTCTGACTATTGGCCAGATAGATGGTGTCTCTTTTTTTTCCACTGAGAAAATATTCCTTTTTGTGGAGCCTTGGTGCTTCCCCTGACCTCATTGCTGGATGCAGACTACATGAAAGAGCTGTTCAAAGAGACAAGGAGCCTCTCTGTGAGCAGGGAGGATTCAGCAGGGGACCAAGGATGTCTGCACAGAGTTGTGCAGACTCTAGTTTGGTTATTCTGTTTTGAGAGGCATTTACAAGGCTTTCCAGAGATATTCCTATTATACTGAAGAGAAAAACCATTTTTTAAGCTCTGGCCAAGAAGGAATGTGTCCTGTTCTATCTTCTCATCCCATCTAAGTCTGCAAAGCAATGGAGGTGATGACTTCCTGTTTCATGAGATGTGTGGAAAGATACCCTTTGCATGCAGGTTTGGAACCACAGTCTCTATCAGCATTTCTGAACTCTAGGGTGATAGACAGTCCAAACCCAAGAGGGCACTGGGCACAAACACACAACTGCTGAGACCAGCAGGTATGAAGGGTCAAAACGAGTTGCTTTTTGTAGTCCTCAACACTTCACATTTGTGCTGGTCCCTGCCTAATGAGGCTTTGACAGACCTGGCTATAAAGAGGTTTGTTCTGGACCAGTGAAGGTGGAGTATGTCCTGTGGTATAGGGAGTCCTGGATCACATCTGAATGATGTTGGGCCACTGGAAAGTGGCATCCATCTGGAGAAGGTCAAAGTCCTGATAAGAGATAAGTGTGTTTAAGTCCTACATCATAATGATGCCTTCCAGCACCTCTCAAATAAGGGGCTAAAGTGCTGTTTGCCAAGGTTTAGAAATTTACTGCAAAAGCACCTTCTAGAGTCAAAAACCTCCCTCTGGTTTCACTGATTTATACACTTATGGCCATTAAGTTCTTCTAGCATGACTTTCATTGTATAATACAGTACAAGTGGTTCCTGCATCAAGTTCGTTGCTTCTGCCATTGTTCAAGGTCAGGTTTAATATGATGCTCAGGGAGTTGTTTCCCTCTCCTTGTTTCCCCATCTGGGCAGCCCTTGGTCATTTAAGAAAAATGCATCAATCTTTATTTGTGAGAAATGTGAACCCAGCCCTGGAAAGAGCACAAGGCTGAGCTGTTGTCAGGTGCAGTGGGTCACTGTGGCTCAGTTTAGATGTGTGTACTTGAGTGCCAACTGCCCTGTTCTAGATCACCTTCATCCAGACTGCTCCCAGAGCACCACAAAGCATCTCCAGGAGCTCTTCCACCTTCCCAGTGTTTGAGGGGGCTGTGCAGCTCCAGCCCACCACAGAGAACTGTCCAGCTGAGTGGAGACAGTGCAGTCTGCCCAGCACTTTGTGTCTGGTCCCTTTGGGAGTCAGTGCTGGCAGGGTGCCCATCTCTGTAAGAGCTGCACACCTTCCCTGCAGGCTTGTTATTCCTAATCTTACAGAAAGTGCATGGATCCCATCCAAACCAGCCTGATTAAGAGATATGGGAGCTGCTGGCTCTTCAGCAGGTCGCTCTGGGCTGAGGTTTGCAGTGGGGTGGAAGTACCTCCCTGTTCTTACTGAGGCACCAACACTGTGTTTTGGCATCAAGTCATTTTTCCTCCAGCTTTTCCCCTCATGTACTGACCAAACTGCAGCCCTGAGGTTCACCCCCTCCCACAGTCAGACTCTTCATAGAGATTTGAAGAAAATATGTACAAAAAAGCACCCAGCCCACAAACACATGAGGCAGAGTCAGTCCCTCAGCCCTCTCTGTGGGGAGCCCTCCACAGTCAGCTGATGGACAGATGTAAAAATGACTGTGTTTAACTCAGAATGGTTACAAACCACTGTTTTACTCCATGGTGGGGAGACTCCCCATGCCCACTATGGATTTGTTTACTGAACTGGTCCAGTGAAAGGTGCTTTCAGAAAGCTGCCGTGGTTTTTTCCGGCTCTCAGCACCCCACCTCATGTTTCACACATAGCCTCTGTGACAGGCCTTCTCTGAGCCTTATCACTGAAGGGTGAATTACATCCTTGATGCTGGACCAGGTATCTTCTGAGTACCTGCAGATAAGGCACATCAGAGACTGGAAACACAGGAGCAGCAACTTGTGGTTTCCTGGGGCTGGTACATGTCCAGGAATTAGTGACTTGGCTTCTCCCATGCAGCACTGCAGTGAAATGCAGCTGGGTGAGGGCCTTGCAGTGTAAATCTGTTGTGATTTCTGCACTCTCTCACCTCTTGATTGTAAGTCCTACAAGGCATCTTTATGTTGGAGGAAAATAGATGCAAGCACAGTTTTGGCCTGTTGAGAGAAGGCAGCAGCAGCAGAAGCTCTGAGTATGTGAGAGAAATTGCACTGTGGAAAGTCTGGCAAACACACAGTAATCACTTTTTACCTATTTAGGGATTTCACAGAGGATCAATAAATTGTCAAAAGTGTTTAAGCTCGTAACTGCGAAGCAAAGAAGAGCCTGTGAACTGAAAGGTGAAGATGGGAGTGTAAGTTCCTTCTGTGATTTTTAAAGGGACTCAGCTACTTTAGAAATAATGTTTTAATGTATGTGTCATACCTGGAACTGGGGTGAGGTACAATGAAAAGGATAAGTTAGTCCACTCACCTCTTGTACAGGTGCCCCAAAGCAGAACTGCACATAGACTGATTGGCAGTGGGTAGGGGATATGCTACACCAGAGATAATATTTTGATCTCCAGTGGCCAATTCTTACCTTATTTCTGGGGTCCATCTCAGGAGAAGCTCTCCTGATTCCTTTAAACAGGGCCAGATCTGTTTTTACAGTGAAAAGGTTGGTTGGTTTTGCTTTCCAGGCAATTAATTTTCACTGTCTGTGGCCCCGTGGTGACACGTTGTAATAATAATTGCAGGGAACTTATATTAGCTGGAAAAATCAAAATGACTGTGTTTTTGGTCAGTCTATTTGGTTTGGTTTTAGTGTGGGGAAAAATGAATTCATGTACTGATACACAAAGCATCAACAGATATCAAAAATAAGTCAATGTATACCACAGAGAGATGATAAATATATACATGTTGACAGAAAAGGCAAGCTGCATCTCTACTAAAAGGCATTGGAAAAGGCAGCAGTAGAAATGAGCAAGATCAAACCAGTAATTTCTTGAAAAGGCTTTAGGAGGAAACAATTTCACACAACAAGAACAGCCCAGTAGACTTGTTTGCCACACATACAGACATGAGCAGACACAGTCCCACATACAGGTGGACAGAAATGCCTCTCTAGTGACCATTATCTTGATTAACAGCTGGACTAGGAACAGTGACCTGCTTCCCTGAGCCTGTAAGGTGTGATTTTTCAGCTGATGGAAGTCATCACATCATTACCCAAATCTCTTTTTCAAGATCTACCTTTCCTACTTAGTCCCTGGGCCCAGCACACTTTGCAGCCCATCTGTTTCTGCATTAAGAAGAGAAGGTAAAATCACATGGCAGTAGAAAAAAATACCTTTGTGACAGATCTATCTTTTCAATAGTGTGTACAGAGAGCTGAGAATACGGGTCCAGTCCCTCACCGAGATTCTTACAATACCAACACTAATTGGCAGCAGGTGAATCGGGCACACTTTTAAAACACAAAAGTGCAATTCCATCGTCACCCGTGCACCTTTATTGCTTTTCTTTTTGTATTGGGCTTTGGACCTTTCTTCCATTCAGCCTTGTAACCATTAAGAAGAGATAATGTTGACCAGGCTGTGATGGCTAATAGGGATGCACAGTGTAGGCAGCCCTGTGTCATGAAGTAAGTGCTCTGAGGCTGCAGAGAGCATTCCTCTTCTATGCACGCAGGCTTTGTATTTCACCTGTCCCTTCCTACACAAAAATGCCAGCTAATTATCATTCTTCTAAAGCCTTTCCCGGTGTAGATCAAAGAGCAGTGTGGATTTCTACGTGCGGTCTCATGCAGTGGAAATCTCCTCCGCTGCGGTGTGAGTGGCACATTTCTCTCGGGGGGAATTGCTCGTGACCCTGGAGCGGAAGGTGAGAGCGGCTGGCTGGGATGCTGCATTGCCGGGAGCTGCCGGCTGAAACAACGCCCGGGGGGACTGGGGAGGATTAACGCTGTATGAGAGCTGTGCTCAGGGATCTGGCAGCAGGGACTCCCTCCTTCCTTCAGCCCCTGGTAGCTCCTGGCTGGGGGTTCCTTGCAGCCCCCTCTGAGCATTGACAGTCTCGACTGGTGCTCATCCCCTGCTGTCGCGTCCTGCTTGTCCGAGCCTCCCTTGGCTGGATGTCAGAGGAGTCAGGTGCTCTTCAAACCTGTCACCTCATTCCAGGCTTGGTAATGATCCCACTCAGTGGCACTTAACTGCTCGTTCCCTCCTCTGTTCTTGGGGAAGGGCCTTATCTCCCAGCCACACTTTTCTAAAGGTTAAGATCTTTCTCTTCAACCAAGTGCGATATCATTCCTTTAATCATACCACTCTGCCTGATGTTTGTCAGCTTAACTAATGTGTGTCGCCCTGAGCCGGATTCCTCCAGCACTCATTCCTCCGAGGATTTGTGTCAAAGCATTAATTTGCTGTGAAATTTCTTTCATTCAGTTTAATTTCGGGACTGCTGCTCAGGCTTTTTCATCTGAGATCAGATCTCAAGACCTACATTTCACGCTCTGTAACTGCGAGCGTGCCAAAAGCCGCATTCCCTTTAAACAGCTGGGCTCGGAACTGATTTCAGGAGACCAGGCTGAGAGAGGGGAGGATGCCCAAACTATACTGCCCCGGGCAGGTCTCTGGCTGGTTCTCAGACCACTACATTGTTTATGCATGTAGATGTTGAGTGTGAGACACAGCACCGTGTGCTGGGAGCGTGTTGTTGAGTTGGGTTTATGCATTAAGGAGAGAACGTAACAATAAAAGCACATGGTCAAGAGAAGTGACTGTCTGCAGTGTAACACGTGCCTCGTATCGTTGAGGCTGGAAATGCGTCCTGTAAGCGTTTGCTGACAAAACTGGGTGATACGGTGTCTCAGGAGTCTGCTGTTGCACTTAGCCAGGTTTTTGACCTGTGAATCAGAAATGAAAGAGTGAAGTGCTGGCAGAAAAATGCCTTGTGCTGATTTTCTGTCAGCTGTACAGTCTGGAGTCACTGCTGGGATTTTAGGACAAGCCTTGTAGCAGTGGCACTGGCATCAGGCTCTGGTTTGGTGAAGTTTCTGCAGGTTCCATTTGGCTCTGGGCACTGTATTTTCCTGGTGTATCCCTGGACATCCCCTGATGTCTGAGCTGCACACTGTGACCTACCTACCAGTCATGGTTCACACCCGCTCGGTTTCCCCCTCCGCATCCTCTTCATCTCCTTCCTGCTGGTCTTTGGTATTTTGTTTGTTCTTTGCATATGATAACAGCTCAATTAAAATGTGACTGCAGATGTGACAGCAAAGAAGGCGCCGAGAAAATGTTTTCTGGCACTGCGTGCCCCACCTCTCTCCCCAGTTTTACTTCAAAAAATGATAATTATTCCTGGAGTAGATCCCATCTGGCTGTTGTCTCACAGCTGAAAGCCATGAAAAACATTATTCTCTGTAAATTCCCTTCATGTATTGATGAGAATGATCGCACACACAACAAGCTGCAGAGAGGAAGAATATTCTCACTGGAAAGGAATCCACGCTACAGCACTTGTAGATAAGCCTGATGTTATCCAAATATTTTTCTCCTTGTTTGAAGGCAAACGGGCTGCACCCACATGACCTCATGTGTCTCTTGAGATCTGGCTATTTTGTGCTGGATTTGACTTATGCTAATGGAGACGATAATGGGCTGTGCCTCATTTCAGCTTGTCACAGCTTTTGCTAACAGCCTTGTTTTTCTGGAAGCCTTAGTTTCGGTTCCGGGAGCTGTGGAGGAGAAGGTGTTAATGCAGCCCTGCTTATTTTAGCAAGTGGGTGAATCAGTGGTTTTAGGAAAACAGTTCAACGTGTTAACCCTTTGTTTCCAGAGCAACAAAAAAAAAATCACTGTAGAATGAACAGATGGCTTGGCATATTTTAAGCCTTGCTCTCTGTTCCCATGGTGTTCCAGACTGTGTGGGATTCCCCATAGACTGTTGTAAGATTGGTGGGCCCAGCCAAATGTCTTGTTTTGCAACACAGCATCAGAGGGAAGGAGGGAAACGGGATCCTGTTCAAATCAGCTCTGTTTAAG
The DNA here is from genome assembly GCA_013399695.1 of Formicarius rufipectus. Taxonomy (NCBI): domain Eukaryota; kingdom Metazoa; phylum Chordata; class Aves; order Passeriformes; family Formicariidae; genus Formicarius; species Formicarius rufipectus. The sequence goes on along the minus strand of VXAU01005047.1, from coordinate 1,457,734 downwards.
TAACTCAATGAAAGGTTCTCACATAATCGTAGATGATGGGGGATACCCTAGAGAGAGATCTTGGTCTTATGATTCTGGTGCTTGCTCGTTGTCAGCTGCTGCATTAAGCTAGGAGGGACAAAATAAATGTGAAATAATGTTTTAGTGGTATTGCCTGTAAAAACAACTGATGCATCCAAAGGTTTAGGTGGCAGAGGAAAAACTCATCAGGATTTTGGTAGTCTCTGACTTGCAGATAGGATGGGGAGAAGGAGTTTGTGTAGCTATGAACTGCCCCTTTGGCATATGTACTCTGAGGAAGTTCTGAAAACTTCTTAATTCCAGGCAATGATCCTTTCTGGAGTGAGGTCAGATTGAGAGCTATTTGCATGCAGTCTGTATAAAAGTTTATTGATCATTCTCAGTGGTCTTAAACCATTTCGTTCTGTAAGAAAAGAGGTTAACCAGTGAGGTATATGGTGTGAGAGAAGGGGTGGCTTAGGTGTAATGACTTTCGGATCTCATTCATGGTTAGAAATTCCAAGGTGTGTAATAGGCAAAAATTGTGTTTGTTGTTATCCCTAATCAGGTTTGTGTCATCATGTGTATTAAAGATTGCAAATGATTTCTGAACAGGCAACAAAAATCATAGCATCAATTTTCCAAACAATGCTTGGATTTCTGTTATACACAAACATTCATTGAGGTTCACAGAATATTATGTTCCCTTAATAACTTATTTGCATATTAGAGGGTTTTAAACAAATCCATCTCTAATGTGCTGTGTGGCTCAGTCTTTTACTGTCAGAGGATAATAAAATGCTGTTTGACAGAAGTAAGAAAACAAGGTGATGATAAGGGTGTGCCCAGTGGGGCAAGTTTCACTGCAGCACAGCACAGCACAGCTTTCTAATACACCCTTCCTGATTCAGCAGTTCATCTTCACTCACCATCTGTTGCCCACCTGAGTCCAGGTAATGCTTACGCAGAGCATTAATAACACATGAACAATAGGAGCTTCCCTTTTTCCTCTGAATGCCCTCAGCCACCTGCAGAGCCTCTGGAACCACCTCTTTCTTTCTGTGCCTTTATAATTTACTGAAACATTCCACATACTGGTCAAAATGCCACATTGTGGGTATTTTCTTCATCTGGGTAACTGGTGGATGTTTTTCTCCCATTGGACCAAGGTACCAAGGACACAGTTCATATTTAGAAGAAGATGCAATTCCATGTGTTGATGCCAAGCCCAGGAAAGACAGTGAATGGACTCCCTTGAATTTGGTGTGATTTTTTGGTATTGGAGCCATTAGTAAAAGATGGATTGGACAGACTCAGGAGTTGGCTCAAAGTCAAGGCCAAAATTTGCTTATGTCATTTGGGATACAGTCCCAAAATCTGTCTTCTAGCTGATAAATTGGGTGTGCACAGTTAAAGCAGAAAGCAAAGCAATTGTTTCTGTTTACAGAAAGCTCACAGAGAAGCCAACTTTCAGGCTTGAAGCCTGCAGATAAAGGGGCAATGACTGATGCTTGAAATCAAAATTCAAAGCTATTGTTTCCAGCAATGATGTATGTGCCTGCATGCTTTGGGATCAGACAGCAGCTGATGGAAATTCATGATGCTGTTTGCAGTGGTATGAATTATTTACAATGCACAGTCTGCCAGAGCTGAATGGTGAGGGCAGGCAGTTTGTTGGACTCCTCATTCCCAAATGCTGGTGCCCCATTCCTTACATGTGTGACTGGGAACACGGTCCTTTGTGTGCTTTAGGATGAGATTTGGGGAGAGGATAAAGTTAGTTAAGTGGTGACAACACAGCTTTTAACCCACTTACTCTAGGCTGGGTAAATCTTCCAGGTGTATCTCATTGTGTTCTCAAAAAGCCTCAAATGAGGGACTCCAGTTCCTTTTTATAGTTCCAGACTCCTTCTGTTTTATAGTTCTGATGGGTAAACAATCATGCTGATAAAAAAAAAATTGTGCTTTGCTTTTAATTGGAATGTGTTCAGTTTTATTTTGCAGATAATGGTTCTTTATGGCTTTCCTCTGCTAGACTAGAGAGTCTTTTAGAAGCTGCAATTCCCTGCTTTCAGAAGTCTTTATACCTAGTAACAAAACATGAATTGGTTTCCCTTTTGCCAAATTAAACAGAAAAAAACCTCTCTTTGTTTGGTTGCGTGGTGTTTCCTCAGCATGTACGCCAGTTCTCTGCAACATCTCTGGGGTTTCAGCATCTCTTGGGACAGTGGGTACCACAACTATGTGAGGGTTAGTTTCTTCACTGTGATGTAAAATAATATCCCTCATCTTGCTCTGCTTTTCTGAAATGCCAGAATATCACAGAGAAGTCTCATTCCTTTCCCCTCCCTTTGTAAATCCCAGCTCATCAAAAGGCAGCTCTTCTGACTGAGGAGCTCCAATATCCAGGACCACGTGGATGCCAAGGACACCTGACCCCAGGGGCTGTTTAAAGAGCGAGGGGTGGACCTTGGCACATGTGGTGGCTGCACTGCCCAGCCCTGCTTGGCTGGAACAGGTCCTGCCTCTTCATTTTCATGCTGTGAAGGTGCCAACTCACACTTCTTCCCCAGAAGATTTCTGTTAAAATCAGGGCAAGTGCAGTTCTGCTGCCCCTGTATAGATCATGTGGGAAGTTCTCTTAGTTCCACCCTGCAGCAGTGACATATTTCGTCTCCTTTTGCTGGTTTTGGGGGTTTCTCACAACTGCTCCTGCCTCAGGAGATCCTGCCCACACATCGTCGCTGCAGCACAGCCTGACCTTTGCTGCAAGTGCTTGTCTTACCACTGTCACAGCTCCCAGGTGTTCCTGCTTGCCCTTCAGGGTGAGACGTGCTCATGGGCTCCTGCAGGGTGAAGGGAAACTGCTGAGACAAGTTGTTCGTTTCAAATGGCATCGTCTGGCTGTGACTTCCATCCTGCTGCAAGATTTCAGTAGGTAGAGTCGGTGTGGGGTCCTCTCTGAACTTAGTTACATCTCAATCTTACTAATTTTCTATGTGTTAACAAAATCTCTTCTGTGCTGGTCAGTTTAAAGAAAATTAAGTGAGGTCACTAGAGGTCTGAGTTTCTTCTTGTCTGGAAATGGAAGCAGGATTCAGTTCCAGTCAGAAAATCTTTGCTGGCAAAAGTAGCTGGCTGTTTTGGCAGCATCAGTACAAGAGCTGGCCAGGAGTCCAGGGAGGGTTCCTTGGCTATTCAATACAGGTGTCTGTGTATTGAACTCACTTGCAGGAAAAGATCAGTTCCAGTAAATCTCTTCTGAGGTCTGTCAGCAATTTCTCCTTTTCTCTCCCCTTCCTCCACTCCCTGTGCTACAAACATCCTTTCTGTTCTTCTCTTTGAAGTGTCCCCAGTTTCCTTTTTTGTGTCAGGAGGCAGCACGGGGCAAATACCCCTCCACAGGGCAGTCAGGAGAGCTGGGAAACCCAGCAGAGATGAGGGAAATTCTCTGGCTGCAGCGAGCTGCTGTTACAATGGAGAAACATGTCTGCATTGAAAGGATAATCACTCATTCATCCCGGCAAGCTGAACAATAGAGGCAGAGGTTTGGCTTTCTCCAGTTGTTTCCCAAAGCAAAAATGATTTATATCTTCTTTCTGAGACTACTGGATGTCTACTGAGGGGTTCATTAGAGAGACCCTTACACCTGCCAAAAGAACCAGCTGGATTATGGAGCCTGCAGCTCATTTTTTCTGTCCTTGTCTGGTTCCTACAACGAAGAACTGGTTTGCAATCCAGTCCTTGTTTGTGCTGTGTGTCCCACCCACATGATGGGGGACTGCTCTGTGCAGTGTCTGTCCCCAGCCCAAAGCACTGCCTCTAGCTCGTCCTGGTGGCTCTGGAGCACATGGGATGTTCCATGTGCTGCCTGTAGGTATCACAAGAGCCACACAGTCATTTCAGCACTGGATTTTGGCAGCAGTTGGGTTTGCGGTCCTGTGTCCCTTGCAACGGGATCATCAGTTTATTTGCCACAACTGAAACTCAGATTTATTTTAAGTAATGCCTCCAGTCAGGAATTAACTAGGAAGAGGTTCTTGCTTTATCTCATAAAGCTAATGGTAAAAATGCATGATCGAATGCACTGCAGGCTCAAAACTCTGTGCAGATATCCAGGAATTTATGCACATGTGTGTATATTAATGCACAAACTCTACACAAGTACCCACCTAAGGGTAGTCCCAATTGACAGAAATCCTTGTAGCCACTTTTCTGTGCTGGGAGCTGTGTTGATTGGCCCTGGCTGAAAATGTGAGCACTGCTGGCATTAATTCCATCCGGCTGTTCTGTGAGTTCTTCGTCATCTCCTGCACTGATGTCAGTTATTTGCATTATAAAATCTAATTGAAAACCTACAAATTAGATTTAAGGGAAACCGGAGACTGAAGCACTTTGCTCAGGTGATAATTTCATTTACTGTTAAGATGTTGCTTAGACCTAAATGTGAATGTATTCTCTGTTCCTCTATAATACACACCCCCAGGCATATAACACCATTCTTAATTTGATTTTAAAAGTGTAATTGTACATGTCTGAACAACTGGTAGACTAAAATCATTGAATCAACTTAATGTGCCAGATTCACTGGGAACACCCAGTGATGCTACTGTGGTACAGCACAATATTAAATAGTGTAGAGGCCTCTCTGCTGACTGCAGGAATCTCTACATCAAAACTTGCAACACAATTTGTTGCCTCTTAGCGAAAGACCCACAGGAAATAGAAATCTCTGAAGCAACTCTGCAAGGATCTGAAATGGTATTTACTGACCTTACAGTGATGGGAGCTCGCTGTGTGTCAGGGAGAGTTACATGCTGATCCTGTAACCCAGAGGACTGGTGTCTGATTAGATTCTGTGGCTGGATCAGTGGGGGGACAGATGATCAGCAGGGTCTTCACCAAAGTCTCTGGTGCCAGGCTGAGTCACACCAGGGGACACATCTGCCACTTTTTTAAGCTACTGCAGTGGTCAGGAAGATTTTCAGCTGCAAAATTGTGCTGTCCCCAGCCTTAGCAGCCTGTTTGATTCTACTGCTTTGAATGCACCAAGAAATTATCTGAAGAAGGAAATTTCTGCCACCTCTTCATCCTTCTGTACCATCGATGTTGTTTGTGAAGGTGAGAGGGGATGACACTGACTCAGCTTCTCCATATCAGCTGTGTCTCTACTTAATTGGTTTCAGTCAGGATTTCCAGGTGGTCTGGTGTACATTAACCACACACTGCAGTTTCTGGAGAAGTGGTTGTGTTTTGGGAAAAAGAGACATGTCTTCTGCTGCTATAAATTAGTGGGGCTACAGCAGCCTTGTGATACCAGGGGTAGGAATGTGATCATGAGTCACACAATACTGAGATCTGGGCTCCGCTGCCTGGCTGGCAGGACTGCAGTTGTTGAAGTCTTCTGCAATATGAAAGTTTTAAGAAGAATTCTAACTTGTCCTAGGCTCTGAAATAACCATAAAGCTCCTTATTTGTCCTGCCTACATGAGCTGATTTTTTTATTTTCCCTGAGAAAAGGAGAAGGGAAAGAATTCAGTGTTAAGGATCAGATCGTACCTGTCTAATTCAAGATAGAATTTTGCATGAGTAAAAATCTTGCCATTTTTTTTCATCCAGATTTGCTGGTTCTAAATGAGCCCTTTGGCTTACTTATCATGGCATTTACTGACACAGAGGGAATTTATAAGCACCGAGAGAATCTGAAGGAAGAAGTGTCATGCACACACATTGGTGCATTATCTGCAGGGCTTTCAGAAACTGCCGGGGTTTTTATAGCATGTGAAGGAAAAAAAAAAAAAACACACCAGAAAATTGAGAAACTGGGTCATCTGGATTCATTTGCTGCATCTTTCCAGCTGGGCTTTTGTGGCTGCTCAGGCTGACATATCTGAGCTCACATGGATTGTGCTGCTCCAGGACTGAACAGGATCCTACGTGCCTGCTGTCCCTGCCTCCCGCACTCGTCTTGCTCCTTCTCGTGGGTGTCTGCAGGGCCCAGACCAAGGTCAGGGCTGTGCTGCAGCTGCTGGTGAGCTCTTGGAGCAGCAAGAGGCTCTGCCTCAGGGCGGGTGCCTGCTGGGTAGGGCAGGCACAGGCACACGAGGGGACTCACACAACCTGCTGCAGCACAGTCAGCGCAGGAAGAAGAGCCGGCTGGAGGGTCAGCACTGCGCCCGCCTCCCTGGGCTCTTCTGCCCCTCCGAGCCTTCTGGATCAGCTCCTCGTTTCTCCAGTCCTTTTTTTCTGGAGAGCACAACACACAACAGCCTCTCCAGTCTAACCTGCTTTTCTCTCTCTGTCCCGTAACTCTTCTGAAAAATCTTCCAGACCTTTTTGGGGGGCAAATTTTGTGGCTGTGTTTAAATTCAGTAGAGTCCCATTTCATGGTGAGGAGTGATCAGAAAGGCTAAACTGTGAAGTTGAGTTTGTAAGCAGTAAGTACATTGCTTGTTTCCATAGTGTACTGAAGACAACCATTCTCTGTCTCATCACATGAATATATTGGTTTACTGTCAATTCTCCTAAACAAAAAATTGTATTCTCTGCTGTGTCAAGGAAGTTTCTTTTTTATCCCAGGTGCCCAACAAGTTTTCTCTTGTAATCTGGATTCTTCAGGGAATGAAACTGCTATGGGTTGTGCACATCTTTGTATGTCTTTTCTCCTTTCCCCAAGAACTTTGGATAAGAGGGATGGGCATCACTAAGGTCTTAAGTTCCTGTGAGCTGCATGCACAGCAAGAACTCCCAGGCAGGAAGATTCTGTTAACAGCTCTCAAGTGAGAGGGTAGCTCACAGATTCACCCCTGATTAAGCTCTTGAGATCCACACAGGAGCGTATTGATCTGTCCCAGCTGAAGAAGTTTTGCTTAGAGCATGCACCTTACTCAGCACCAGATAATCCAAACTAAGATATTATTTCTCCTTATGGAATGATGTTGGCTTATTCAAGTGAAATCTTCCACTTGTGGTCTTCTGTGGAACAGATGATACACCAAGCTCAACTCATATTTTGTGATCTTTTTTTTTAGGTGGAAAAACTGGCAAAGTACTTGGACCCAAATGATTTGGGAAGAATCAATTTTAAGGACTTCTGTCACGGAGTATTTGCTATCAAAGGTATGTGCATGTTTCTTAGAAATAATCCCCTTCAGTTCCACTAATGTTTCTCTGGTTGCAGAAAATGTGGTGATCAAAGACATCCTCTCTTTTGACTGTGGTTATTTGTAGTCACAGTAGAGCAACTCTGGGAACAGGGCTGGGATATTTTTTGGTTTTGTGCATCTCATGTATTAATGGTGAGCAGTGCTGGAGTTCCTGCATCCACTGGTGCTTGTGCATTGGTTTACTCTTAATTTTTGTCAGAATAAATGTGATGGGACAAATACATCAGAAGAAAGAGTAGCTTTGTGGTTAGCAGGCAGTGCCCAGGTATGATACTTCCAGGCTCTCATTTGGTTCTGCTGTTGATTCACCTCAGGAAGTTAAAGAGCCCTCAGGCTTTAGTTTCTCTTCTAGAAAATTTAAGACTATTATACTCTTCGTGAGATATGTGTGGTTAATTCATGTTTTCAGAGTACCTGGAGTCATGTATTGGAATGAAAAGGGTTAATTAGAGGTTGGCCATGCAAGCCCTGAAGATAGAGACCAGGGTCAAATCACCTTGTTTGCAAGGAAACAGTCCCAGACAGAAGACACAGACTTGCTATGCTTTATAGCTTGGCCAAGGGGCAACAAAACAGTGAAGAGGGACTTGGACTGCTGATTAGTTTTCTAACTTCCCATATTGAAATAATCTACCCTGTCCTCTTCCAGGCACTTGGTATGTCCTTTGTAAAGTGCTGGAGTGCTGTCACAGCCCAGAGGCTTCACTTCAGGGGCAGGGTGAATGTCACAGCGACTGTGGTGTGATTCCAGGAGAAGCCTCTGGAGAGTCTGCTGTGATGAGATTATTACGAAGCCATAATGATGCAAGACTAACACCACAGCAATTTTAATTAAAGTTTATGGCAGCCAAAGACAGTGTGTAATTAGGTAAAATTACAGTGAGAAGCTGCTCTCGTCCATGTTCTTGGAGACACTGTCCAAGGTGACACTGATGTGTGTGAAGAGAAGGCAAGAGAAAGCCCAGAAGGGAAGCCAATGCCTTAGTGCACAGACACTGAACTCCACAGTGGAGGTTTCCCTGCAGCAGGGAATGCTGTGGCAAACGGACTTCTAGGCTAAGTAAGACACAGGTTCTCTAAATCCTCTGGTGGTCCTCTGTAATTCACAGTCTAAAGAGGTGCACAAATGCACAGAATATGATTGGGAAGGGATAGAAGCGACCCAGAACAACTGTTCTGTAATAGCTGTGCCCTTGTCCGTGGTGGAGTGGGCAGCTGTGTTTCCTTTGCTGTGAGGGGCAGTGTGTGCATACTCACAGTTCTCAGAGTGCTGGTGCCTTGGGAGTTTTCATCCTTGCTCCCCTTGTGGGAACTGATTCCTGTATTCATATCCTGGGGTCTAGTCCTGAAAAGATGTGACTGAATCAAACTCTGGGGTATCTTGTACTCCAAGTTCATGAATAGCATAAAGCTGTTGCTTGGAGCAAGTTATCAGTAGGGTCCAAATAATTTGTGTGATGGTTATTAGTATGTGTGTGTGTGTGTGTGTGTGTGTGAGAACAGATGCAGAGAAATCACCCAATCCTGCAGCATCACCCAGAGCTCCCTTTGCACATCATTAAGCATTTCAGCACTTACACAGTGCCAGTGATAAGTGTATCACAGCAGCAGCTCTGTTTCTGATAAGACACTGTGCTGCATGTTTTCACAACATCTCTTTAGAAAAGCTGGTTCTGTTGCTCACTTCGCAGCATGGAAACTTTGTTGGTCTTTGGCCACCAGCCATATTTTCCTTAAAAATGAGATTGCTCTTATTAAAGTTCAGAAAGGGTAAATCTGCCTTTCAGAATGGAAAGTCTCCACTATGTTGTTACCTCTCCTTTTTCAGTGGAACCACATCCCAGGGGTGTCATCAGGCTTGTTATCAAACAGAAGCAATTTGTCTTGGCAGCAACAGATTATAAATATTATTCTTTGACATCTCAGCCTATTACAATGGCTTGGGGCAATCAGATTAATAGAGCAAAATGAGATGCTACTATAAATGGGTTTTTCTGTAAGGCAGTATGAAGCTGTGCTGTTCTTAGCAGTGGGAGCCAAATATTTAAATTCAAGTTTTACTATCCTAATGCCTTGTATTTCTTACTTATGAGACTTCAAATTAATTTGTCTCATAGAGCTTGCCTTTATAGTATGCTGCAGAAATTGTTTGCTGCACAGAGGTGATACAGTGTCAAGGGGGTTTTGATAATTCGGTGCCTTGAATTTCTTTAGATCATGAGGTCTGAGACATTGAGAACAACAGGTTCAAATCAGAGCTGACCTCTGATGATGTCGGTTTGAGCATTTCATATCCAGGGATGGATCTTAGTGAAAAGCTAAATGTTGAAACCTGAAAAAAATCCCAAGCATCGGAGTGTTTAATGCCTGCTCTGTAACTGGTTTGAAGCAGCTCTTGCTGCAAGGAGAAACTCCTATCCCTGGACCTAAAATCTGCAGCTTGGCCTCTGTCCTCCATAAACCAGGGCATTGTTCACTCTTGCGTGGTACAAATGAGAAGTGTTGTGTTCCTCTGCAAGTGGACATCAAGCCTTGCCTGCTCCCTAGTGCTTCAGAGCTGGATAAACCTCATGTGCCCTCAGAGCAGTTGTTGGGACCATCACGTGGAAAAGACAATTAATTTTCTTCAGCTGCTGAATAGCAGGAACTGTGGGGAAGGATTTGCTGAGGGTTCTGACTGATGGTGAGGACCTTTGGAGGTGATGGAGAGTACTTTTTCAAGTGGAGGTAAATATGCTGGAGGGGAGAAGTGTGTTGGAGGAGCTCATTCCCACTGTGTCTTTGGGGGTGGCATACTGGACAGGCATGGTGCTGACTATTTATGGAAAGCTTTGCTTCTTTTTGCTGGTCTTTTCTGGATTAAAGGACTTTGCCTCAGCATCTGTGCTGAGCTCCTGCTGTCTAGGCTGCTTTCCCCAAGCAATTAGGCCCTGCCAGAGCCAGGGACAGGCATATCATCAAATTTAAGGCTTTGCAGCAATTTCATTGCAATGCCAGAATATGAAATCTTTACTCCTGCTGAAGCTGCCTTCTCTATCTGCTCACTGCAGGGCTTTATTTCTAATAACTGTGTCTGTCTAGAGAGCAATTGCCATGAAATAACACCTGTAACCTCTTACTGAGCTGCTGTGTCAAAGCCAGTGCAGCCTGAGAAGTGGCAGAGACACTGAGAGCAGCCAGAACACCACTCAAAGGCTGAATTTCCCTTAATTTCAGCAGGGTCAGCACGGGATCCATTACTGTTTGCTCAGCAGAGCCAGTGGCTGCTTTTGCTGTACTGAATGTGTTGTACTGATCCAGTAAATATTTTCTGCCACTTGTAATACTTAAAGGCTTGAGTGGAGCTGTTAATTCTGACATGCTCTCTGGGCTGGTGGGTTCTGCAGTCAGATGTTTGCAGGGCCAGGCTCTTGCTGTGTTGAGCAGGCTCTGATTAAGTCTGACCTGTTCCTTGTCTTTTAAGATTTCTGCTGTCTTTGCAATAGTCTCTTTGCTTTGATATTCTGCTCAAAAACACCCAAACCCTGACAGATAAAGGGGGAGCTCCCCCTGCTGCCCTTGGTGTTGCAGCTCACAGAGATCAGAGTATGGTACAAACACAAACCAAACCAGAATTAAAATATAAAGGCAGATGTGTTCTGACTCCATAGCTTATTTTAACCAGGAAAACAGCACTGACTGCTGTGTAGTAATTGGAGGGTCATGGCTTTTGGAACGGGACAGATTGAGCCATGTTAGCACAGAGCACTCCTGCAGTAATGAATCTGTGTGCTTTAGCACAGGCACTGCTTTTTCAGATGAAACCATACAGCCTGTTATTCTGCTGGAGCGAGAGAGTCTTTCCATCATCCTGCAGAAGTTTTAAGGGCATTCAAGTTATTCTCTGTTACAGTATTTGAAAATGGAGAGTTGTAGGAGCTCCTTCATATTCATTAACAGGGTGGAAGAAGCACAGCTGTGAATTTTACCGTTCCCCACCTGCAGCAATAGCAAACTTTGAATCTTCAAAATAGTAACACAGACCATAATGTGCCTTCAGAAATCCACCTCTGTTCTTCCCTAGATCCTCAGGCATCTAATTACTGCAGCTGGCCACAAAGCTTCTAGAAGCAGGCTTTATGTGAGCAGATAAAAGTTTAAAAGTAGATATGTTTCTCTGTGAGTTCCTAGCAATTTTGATGAAAATTCCAAGGATACAGATTTGCCCAAAGTTTCAAAGAACTGTTCCAGAAGGGATGTTGGATGTTCTGGCAGCTTATACTCTGACAAGTTATTTGGACTGTAAAAGAATATGAAAATAATAAATATGAAATCTGATGGAGCTTTTTCAAAATAAAGTTTTCCAAAGCAGAGTATTTCTGGCCTTCTGTTTCACTGGAGATTTTGGAATATGCTTTTATAGTTTCTTTCATATGCTCCAAACAAATGTATTTCTCACAGAACCAGGGCCACATTTGGACCATCTCCTTCAACTAACCTTAAAACCTAATTTGCAGTCCCATAGCTGAGAAAAGTGTTGTACCCTGAAGATCCAGCATGGAATGAGAGACAGATATGTTGCAGTCATGTAAAAGGAGTTTATTTCCCAGACATCAGTACTTGTATTATGTACCAATACCCAAGACCAGACAGCTGCACTAGCAGGAATTTCAGTAAAGCCCTGCAGAAAACCCCAAAGTCCTGATGAACCCATTTAGGTTCGTGCTGTAGAACTCAAACTTCACAGTTGGCCATAACTGGAGATGATCTGATGGTTCTATCCATTTTATTAAGAATAACTTCCTGGCAGGAGATGTACTTGGGATGGCTCCAGGGAGGAGGAATGTCAGTAAATGTGAGGAGCTGAGCAATCCTGTTGTAAATTACACTACAGCTGTTCAATGAACTGAAGTTGGTTACTCCTAACAGTACCTGAGAGTTTTAAACTAAATTTTACTAAATACATCCTGGAACCATAAATGAGTCTAATACACCACTAAAGATCCAGGAGTAGATAAAGTAAAAAGCTATTGCTGTTAGGAAAAGTGCCAGAAACCAACTGCATTCAATTAGGTAACCAGATTTGATTTCCTATAGTATTAAAATCGCTTAATTGCCTGTGAAAATTGCCTGATGTGGTGTGGGTTTAAATCTCCTTCTTGGAGCATTCACAGGAAACGGCTTTGCTAAAATTGAGTTGATTTGTAGCCAGAATGTCTGTTTGCAAATTGACTGTTTGTTAGGGTGTGAAAACCATCTTTTTCAACTGAAACTGAATGCAAATTTGAAAAATTATCTCCTCAGATAATCATGTATAGCAACCTGAGTGAACTGAAAAAGGTTCACCTCTTCCTCTTCAGTAACTTATAAAACACTTTCATCATCCCTGCTTGGGGCTAAAGATGACCCTCTTCTGGCTAAATGAATTGTGTTTGCTTGTGCAATTGTAGCATTAGGATAAACAGGTTTTAGCTCAGATAATTTTGACAGACCAGACTACAGAGTGACTCAGTGCTTTGTTAGACAAGAACTCACACATGTCTGTGTGTCAGGGTCTCTCAAGTGGCACAGAGAAGCTGCCTCTGTGGCTGCTCCTTGGGTATCTTTAGCCAGAGAAGAACACTCAGCAGCTTCTGGCCCCTCTCATGTTGTGATCTGATATGCTGCCCAAAAATACAGATGAGGAAATTTCCCCAACCATAGCAAAGGAGAGAGAACACTGAGCACATTTTGCATCTCATGACACAGGTAGACATCTAAATAAACTGCCTCTGACCAGCCATGTAAGTGGCTTTCAGGTCTGCCTTTTCCTGGGAAATGAAGTTACAGCAATAATGGGACATCTCAGAGCAGGATTCCTTTGCTTCTTTGCAATGGGCTATTTTTGGACAGCTTCTAGCCCTGGGTGCATGCTGCTGCACAGCCTGAAATATCCACTGTGGCAGCTCTGCAGGCCTCAGCACTGTTTCTGCAGTGGTTCTGGTAGCAGAGAACACTCTGTGTTCCAAACTGCTCGCCCTGAAAACCTTTGTTGACTTTTTGTCCATATTTCCATATTGAGATTTGCCAGAGTAAACTTTGGTCCATTGTTGTTTTCTGCCTGGCCTGTGACACACTGATTTAGCTCCCTGGCATTTCCCAGTAAGCCAAAATGTATTCTGGCAATAAGAACACAAAGGCACAGGATTTGAGACACTCCAGTGTTCCATCTCAGTGTGGTGCCCCTTGTGTAAACCTCTCAGAGTACCTGGAAAATTCAAACTATATTTACGTTAGAGAAGCAAAAGGTGAAATGTATTGGCACAGTTGCAGAAAAACACTGAATAAGAAAGCTCATGTTTTTCCCAACCATGCCCAAACCCCCCTTTGTGGTGATAAGGGGTGGCCAAAAGAAAACATCAGCACCAGAGTTGTCCAGAGTGAGGAGATTCCTACTTGTGTCTTCACAGGAAAGAAGAGCAACAGAGAATTTATTCTTTAAACTGGGTGCTTGACAGGAATAAAACCAGTGCCCAACCCTAAGATTCCTGAGATCCATTTTTCCATTGATTTGATGGATGTTGGAGCAGGTTCAGCTGTCTGCAGTGTAGCAATGATGTGGTTTAGTAATCTCAAGGGGAGATTACCTCTTAGCGTTTCCTTTTCTTCCCTTTTTTATGGAGTATGCTAACTTGCAGACCTTCTCCTGAGGGTGAGGTGATCCAAGCTGTCCTGCCAGCTTCCATGCTAGGCAGGGCACAGGGGGCACTGCCTGCTGCACTCTCAAACATCTTCCCTCCAAGGAGTCACCTTTGCAGCAGGAGATGGCCTCAGGTGAACTTACATCCTGAGTCTGTCCGTGCCAACAGAGACTTGGCCTGGGACTTGAATAAGAGCAGGATTTGGCTTCCATTGCCATTTTCAGCTATGCAGCAAGGTAAACAAATTGGATTAAAAGGCTGTTGGTGTTCTGGAAATGTTTCAGATGCTTGCTCGGTTGCTGTGGTTCTGGATCAGGCCATAAGAGCTGTGCCAGGTGGTTCCTGGGACGTGGGGAGGGCTGCCCTGAGTTGGTGAGGTGCAGAGGAGGCAATGCTTTGCTCCCCAGGGTTTTTACTGAGTAAATGACAGGTTTGAATTTCAGTGGTCAGCAGCTATCATGAAGTGGTCTGCCCTAATGGACAAGGAAAATGAAAGAATGTGATCAGGAGTAATCTTAGGTAAGAACTGAACAGCAAAGAGAGGACACAGAAGACCTTGCAGCTAAACTCTAACTTGAGACCCTGGAGATCTGGCATTTCTTTATGACGCTATTTGTAACAGACCAGTCTGGCTGGCCTTTTGAAAGGAGACAAGGCAGAAACGTTTCACACCCTTTATTCTGGGTAGTGAAATCCTTCTTTGAAGACCCATAACCTCTCTGACTTTTCTCCACAAATTCAAAAAAAAAAGGTTGGGAAGGCTCAAATGAAGATTGACTGCTCAGAGGCCTTCAGCTGGAAGCACTGTTGTTAGCACAGCTGCATTAGGAAAATAACGCTTGGAATTATGGCTGAAGATACTGTTGTTGAGAAATTTTAGAATGGTGTAAACATAATTCCTTCATAGCAATAGTCTGCATCCATTACTGTGTAACACTTGGCATTTATTTTCTTTTTTTTGCTGGGAATAACTCCTTTTAATGAGTAGGTGCTCCATATCACGCAGAGACCTTTTAGCAAAGCAGTTCATACGTGTAACAACCCTCACTGTGGGTGCTGGCACAAGGCAGTTTGATGAGTAATAAACTTTGGTTATTAATGTCAAAAGGTAGGAACAGTAAATTGAATTCTCCTCTGTGAAAGGACCAGCCAGGGACAGGCTGAACACTTAATGCTGAAACCAAGAGAAAGAAAAGGATCGTGGCTGGGTGGGAAATGTGAGTCACAGGCAGGGCAGGTTATGTAGAAAAGTGCCCTCTCTAGGAAAACAAGTTTAACATCTTGCCTCCATCAGCCAGTAGGTAATATTTTGGATTGTTAGTCCCAAATGAGTTCCTCTTTGGGAAGGGACCCTAACACGCCATTCTTGTCCACAAACTCCAGCAAAGTGTGCATTTAACAGCTTCATTTATTCTCTGTTCAGTACCACATGAGAAGCTCACTTTGCTGCAGAACCTGGAAAGGAGAAAGATCCTTCTGCCTGTTATCCAAGTGATATTCCTGAGATGTTTGTTAATAGAGGCTTCATTCACCAGGTGCTGCCTCCAACCTATGCCTGTGTATGGGAGACAGGGACAACATAGACTTCCCATTTCAGACGTCCTTCATCTCTGCTCACCTTTTCTGTGTTGTTTCTTTTGTTTTGGGGTTTTTTTTAAGTGCTTCTTTCCTTTGTAAGGGACTCCACTCCTTAACCACAATGTATCTTCATCCCTACAGATGTTATTCCTGTATTTAAAACCGATAGAAAATCACCTAATGGTATAAACCTGTGCAGTTCACACTTTCTTATATGACCCTGTTTCCTCTGGCTCACCTGCTTCCTGAGAGGGTATCAGTGTGTAATGTCACAGTCAAATGTATTGCATTAGTGATGGGATGGAAGGGAGGAATGACTGCTGGATAATTGCAGCTTCCAGGTAGGATGGTGCACAACACATGCTGGGAAGGTTTCACACAGTCTAAAATAACCTGGCCTGACATTACTGCCTTCTGCAGCTCACTGTGCCAAGTGCAGTCACTGATAATTAATGGGAAACCAGGCACTTTGTGATTTCAGTGTTTCTATATTTATCTCTGGTTTCCAGATGAGGGAAGGACTGAGGGAAACACAGACATTGATTTTTCCAGCTCTTAATGTGGTTGTTAACAAAAGCAAACACAGAAGCTGAAAATCTCCAGTTGCAGGGCCTAGATATTTGGTTGCCAAACACTGATTGCTCTGTGACAGAGCTTTTTGTGAAGGGGAATTTGTGATATTTAGGTATTGCCCCATTGTCATTTTGGCCAGGGACAATAGAAGCAGCTCCACTGACACTAATATGCAATAGTCACCAGCTCATGACAAGCATGTAAATGTAGTGTTTGACTTCAGTTTGGGTTGGTCGGGGTGGGTTTCTACCTTGCAGGACAGTTTACCAAGCCAAGCAATGTTCAGCTTTCAGTTACATTGCAGTATCTATGCTGAGAGTTGGCATTAGTGTAATTAATTTCATTATTTATCTAAGTGCTACACACTGAATATGTGCTGGGTAGAACTCTAGGGGAAGAGCTTTATTACAACTATTGAAATATCTGCCAGATCTGGCTTCCAAGCTTTTGTGCATCCAGATTGGCTACAAACCTGTTTCTTCCTCCACTGTCCATGCAGTATCTGGAAAGAGAAACTCTCAGCCTGACCATTTGCTGTCATTTCTCTTTGCCAGGTTGTGAAGAGTTGCTGAAAGATGTCCTGTCTCCTGAAGACTCTGAGCCTCAGCACTACGAGCCACAGTATGTTGATTACTATTACCAGGTAAGAGAAGCACTAATTCTGTCTCATGTTAGAGGGCTGAGGAAGCTTCAGGAGTGAGATGTAGTTGAGTGGTTGTAAATGCTGTGGTTTTGCTTGGCCTGTTGAGTCTTCTTTCCCAGATTCATGGTTGTTAGCAAGCCATCCATACTGGTTTAGGTGCATTTAACACGGGGTAGCTGTCAGCTGGTGTGAGAGTCTTTAGCATTTGGATGGTGTTCCTCTTACAGGTCTCAGTATTCTCTTGGCGGTGAAGGGAGATACTGTACAAGCTCCCTGGCACCTCACAAGTGCAAAGCACTGGTTTGTAGCTAAATAAATCAGTCAGACTTTGGAGGTGAACAAGGCCTCAGAGATCTTCTGCAGATAATAAATGGGTTCAACAGCTGTTGGGAAGCAGAAATAATAAACCTTTGGAAACCTTGATAGTATTTTGGCTGGTTGGTGGGTGTAGGGTATTTTCAAACTATTGAAGTTCTTCATCTATATCCTTAATTTGACAGTATCTGTGCAGTCTAACAAGCAAAGCAGTGTTAAGTTTTCCTTTATGCATCTCTTTGTCTCTCCTTCACTTTACTTTGGGTTTGATCACCTCATTAGCATTGTACGTTCAGAGAGTTTTGTGTCAGTGGTGTTATGAGACTTCCAAGTGGTCCTAAAGTCAGTAGGGAAAGCATTTTTGCCTTCACAGGTGGTGAGGTGTGAGAACAATACTTATGTGTTGAGGAAGGACACGGGACAATCACGTTGTGTTACATCACTCCATGGTGTTCTACAGAATGGTTTCCACTGTTCATACAAAAAGCACAGAGACATTTCCTTCATCTCAGTGTCTGTCACCACTCTGCTTGTTTCTAAACCCCTGGGTTTTTGTAACTGATGACATAAATACCCACCATGCTGTTGCTTGGTTACCTTAATAGATCCCATAAACCAAACTCCCTGATCTGCAGTAGCTGATAGAGGCTACAAAATTAAATCGTCTCCCTGCACACCCTTGATGTTTCCCTGTTGCTGTGCAGATATTGCAGGCTGGTTCTGACACTCTTTGAAGGCAGGTGACATGGACGTTGGGTCTTTCATTCCTCAGGGATGTCACATCTACTGTCACCCAAAGATGTGCTGGGGAGAAAGAGTTCTGAAGACAAACTTGAGATGGCTGCAAAGTGTCCTGCCAGCTGTCCTTGGGAAGAGCCTGAGCGTGGGAATTGGGGTTGCTAATCCTGATAGCAGCTGAGGAGTTTGCCCTCCCTGCTCAGCGCTGTGGTGGAAGCCTTGCTGACCACTCCTGATGTCCACCAGCCCCGCTGTGTTGTCCCCGCAGCGAGGGGCACCACGGCAGCGTTTGCCCACTTTAACTGGGATCTGTGCAGCCTGGGAGCAGGAGCAGGTCCTTCCCCACCTTCCCCAGGGTGATGTGGCAAGGTGGGGAGAGGACAGGGAGCAGTGCACGCTGTTGTACAGCTCCTCTGCACCGCAGCTCTCCGGAGGGCTCGTCCCTCTCCCATCTCCCCTCTCCGGGTCCTCCAGCTGCACTCTGGAAACTGTTCGCTAGGTGTCAGTTCAAGACTGGGAAAACAGACTCGGTGCTTGCCTCAAGGATCCTCTGCTGCGGCAGAAAGTTGGAGTTTTCAGTCGGATGAAACAGGGGAATTGAGGGGCGGGTGGATCTGAGATTATCACCACTCATGGTAGTCGTTCCTCCTTCTGAAGGAAACTCTTACTGAAAACATACGGGCTGTCCTTGCATCTTCCAGACCTTACTGAGTGTGAATTCCTGGTGCTGTAGTCAAGTTTATGGACAGCTCCCAGTGGCACAAATAGTAGTTGCCTGTCTAATTAAATTTTCACCCCATTATTCCCTTTGCGTGTCAGTCTAGTTCTCAGGTGAGGTCAAACTCTCAGGCAGCAGCAGAATACAACTGCTGTGACAGCACAAAGAGAGATTCTAGAAGGGAGGGCATCTTTCTTTATTCCTGCCAAGGGGTTGTGCTTACACAAAGGCAGGTACTGAGCTGGTTCATTGTTATGCTGCCTCTGCGTTCACATGGTGATTTGAGAGGAGGAAAGGGAGATTTATCTTTGTCAGGTGTTATTCCCTCTGTCCCCTGCCTTTACTTTTCCTTCCCCTCCCAGATGCCCACTCCCTCTGTTGTAGCTTTCTGAAGCCCAAAGGCAGCAAACTGAAGAGTTGAAGGTAATTCCAAGAACTGGGATGAAGTGGCTGGAGCCACAGTGAGGGGCTGAATTTATACAGCTGCTTACATGTGTTGTCTCAAATGGGGAAGAAGAAGCCTCCAACCTTTTATTGTAACCAACTGGGTGCCATTAATTTAAATTGATATATAAAATCCCCTGACACCAGCAGCTCGGGGCATTTCTAAATGGTCTGCTTTTACTTTATATTTTTCTTCTGTGTAAACAAGAGCAAAACCTGACAAACTTTTAGTATCTGAAAACTTGGTATTAAAAAAGGGGGTTGGAAATCCTATTGTATATGCAGTTCAAAATGCAAAGACCGTTCCATGGAAGGTTCCTTGTGGTCTATACTGAGAGGCTGTGTGAGTGATAATTCAGGTAAATGGAGAGCTCTTCCTCTGAGCTCAAGGTGTGATCTACAGAACCCAAAGAGCAGCACTTAGGTACTGCATTCGGTGAGACATCTCCCACTGACTTCCATCAGCATTGGTAGAGGCTGCAAAGAACGTGTTTCCTCTTTGGAGCAGAGAAAGCTGGTCCAAAGGAACTTAGGAGGATGGGATTGCAGTTAGGAGTTACCAGTTGTAGAGCCCCCAGCTCCTGGACCTGCAAATCAATCTGCCCCCTCTGTCTGTGAATTCAGAACCTGTTGATTTGGTTAAGGGCTGGATTGTGCTCCATTTGAGGCATTGCTTCAGTCAAGTGCTGTTTATTATTATAATATCTGTCTCTCACAGCCTTTAGAGAGAGAATAGAAAAGCTCTGAGTTTGCCAGAAGCCAATTTATCAATCCTGAATTCCTTTCACAGTATTTGCTGCTATGGCCTTGACTCTTGTTTTGGCTCCAGTTAGAAGGATGATAGAAGTCTCCTTAGTCTAATTTGCTCCGTGGCAAGCATCTGGTAGCACTTCAGAGCCCTTGGAGAGCCTTTTGCAGATAGTAACCAACACAAAGTCCAGAGCTGAAGGATGTGTGTGAAAACCCAGACTCAGATTCAGCCAGCTCAAACAAAGCAAAGTGCCTGTGTCTAGTATTTCCAAATGGCTGGCTCTGGGCTTTCCTGGGCACCCAGCCAGCTGGGAGCACTAGCCCCAGGACTCAGAGGGAATCAGGCTGGCTGCATCTGCAGCTCCCTGGCCAAGATGTGCATGGCAGGCCCTGGGAAGCAGTGACCTGGTGCTCTTCTGTCTGAGCATCGAAGTTTAGGGACAAGGGACTCAGCAACAGGAGCTCCTCGTTCTGCTCGTCACTTGGTGTATTTTGGGGGTTCAGATCTGAAGGGAGCCTGAATCTGGAGTGCCCCAATAGATGACAGAAGAGGGGGTTGAGTGGCTGATCTGAAAGTCTCTCACCACCAGCCAGCAGGGTCCCTACTCGAGTAGCTGCT
Source organism: Formicarius rufipectus (assembly GCA_013399695.1). Lineage (NCBI taxonomy): Eukaryota > Metazoa > Chordata > Aves > Passeriformes > Formicariidae > Formicarius > Formicarius rufipectus. The sequence goes on along the minus strand of VXAU01005047.1, from coordinate 1,437,531 downwards.
TGAGAAGGGACAGACTATGTATTTTGATATATAAATAGTTGCCTTTTCATCTGAAATTCTGAAATTCATTCTGAATACCCAGAAGCCACACATGGAAACCCGGTGGAAGAGCATATTGTAAAGTACAAAAATAGCAGGGCCCTTGTTTGAAGCAAAGCTGTTTGTTTCCTATTACTTGTTGCTATATTCAGTTGCCACTTACCCTTTTTTTTTTCTGCTCTCACCTGTAAATAAGAGAGTGAATCCACCTGTTAACAAAGTACAGGACAATCGCTGCATGTCAGAGAATGAGATGCCTTTTTAGTCCTCTGTGTGTGTTCTCCTGCCTGCCAAGTGATTAATTACACTGTATGAACAGCAGCAAAATTGTTGAAACATGACAAATAAATTGTGTTTGCCTCTGGGATGGAGCTGGGACTGCTAGCTGATCTGCTGCTATGAAAACATTTTCAGTGGCAATTAGGAGTCCCCCACCAGCTTCTGAAAGAAGTTTTATTTCCCTCACTGGCTGCTCAAGGATCTCTGCTAACACCTGTGTCACAGCAGAGCTGGGGGGCCCTTCTGCACTGGGGAAAGACTGTGATCCAAAGGAGTTTTTCACGAGGCTGTGGAAGGAGGTGGCAGTCTGAGGCATAGCTGCCCTGAGCAGAGGTTTGCATAGGTCTCCCTTGACAGTCTAGGATTATTATCTCTGATCGTGCCATTTGTAGCAATTTATTGAAAAGCAAAGTCCAGGAAACCATTGTTTTATTGAACTCAGACCTGCTGTTCTCTTCTTGTTGTCCCCATCTCAAATAAAGCTCTTTTTTTCCCCCACTGAGGACATCCCTCTCACCAGGCACACCAGCAGCTGCAGCAGTGCCAGTTGGTAGTTGACAAATCCCTCTGGGTCACTTCAGCAGAGAGGAGCCAGCAAAGACATCAAATCTTACCTGAGCACAAGAAACACCTCATTTATCACCTCTGCTTTCTCAGAAGCCTGTTCTGCACAGTCTGGGGTGGTGGCCACCACTGTGACAATGACAGTCAAGGGAGAGTACTAACCTGACACCCCAGGTTAATGCAGCTCTTTAGCAATGGTAGCACCACTCATCCTTCAGACGTGTTTGATGTATTTTCATCCTTGGTGCAGGCTTGGCAGTGCTGAGACCCTGACCAAATGTCTTCCCACGTTGTTTGCTCTGGGTCTGTGCACCCTTGCTGTTCTGGAAGCTGAAGGAAAGTTTGAGTGAAGAATACCAGATCTAGTGGGGAAACTTTGGAGAGAGCCTGTAACCAGAGTATTTTTAATATTCATCTCATCCATGCTGTATGTTGAAACAATGACTTCACCTTGACCATTTTGTTGATGGTGTTCTTGGACAGAATAATTGATCTCATTTGTCAGGAGGGTTTTCCTTGTACTGTTTTTCCTAACATTAAACCCAGGTATTGCCTATCTGTTAACGTGAAACACACTTTTCCTCCTGTGGCAGCATTAGCACACACTCCTATCTTAGCAGAGCAGCTAAGAAGGGGTTAAGATGGAAAAAACTTCTCAACCCATAGCCAAGAGAAAAAACAGCCTGTGCAATAAGGAGAAGCAATATTAAACACAGCAAATTGAAGCTTTTTTTCCTGTTTCTTATCAGCCTCCAGTTTTCCCCACCACCCACATGCTCTCAGTGGTTCTTGGCTCCCATTGTGTTTCCAGCCCTGCAGATGCTCCGTGTCTGTTGCGTGTGAAGACTCCCCCTCCCTGTGCTTGACACTCCCGGGGTGTTGATGCCACAGGTGATGACACAGGGCGTGTTTGCAGATTGGAATGTTCTGTCTCTCTTGGACAGGCCAAGGGAAGCAGGAGTTTTCCCCTGGTTTTCCTGATCTAATCCAGAAGTCTGGTTTGTATTTGGTGCTCCTTAATCTGCCGGGTTTGCCTTCCCTTCAGCTTCTGCTGCATCCCCTGGGAAATAAGGATGTTCAGTGTAAATCCTCTGGGAGGCCCAGCCTAAGGATTGATCCCAGCCCCTGCTGAAAGACTTCCTAGACCCTGGCAGATGTCAGATCAACACCGTGGCTTGTTCCTCAGGTGGTGGTTGCCTGAATCCCTTGCCGGAGGGAGAAAAGCTTCATAAAGCACAGCCATACAGGTACAGAGAGAAAAAAGTCCCTGTTCCTGGGTAGGACTAGGCAGGATGTTGCACAGGCAACACTCTCAGTAATTCATTTTTTCCTATTTTATTCTTATATACTTTTTCCTATTTTTATTCCTATATATGCTTGGAAGCATCAAAAAGCAACATTAACTGCAACTGCTGAGAAACCCCCTGTGAGCAATTACCAAGAGCAATGAAGAGCACAGTATGCCCCCGTTTGGGACTCATTTACATGGAAATTGCCTGATTTCACCTGGCAATATTCTGAATTATATTTTTTATGTTTGTGCATACATGCAAAAAATAAGTGTCCTTGGTACAAAACACCTGCATAAAAAGAAACTGCCTCTCTGGCTGCTCAGGCTGATTCCAAAATGCTGCCCTGAAGAGCTGCTGTACTGAGAATGAGCAGTTCTGCACTCAGGGCAAGGTAGGCATCTTCCAACAAAATAGATGCCAACTCCTTCAAAAACAGCCATAAAAGAGATGGAGGATTATTTTCTTTTTCAACACCATGTTGAATTTTTGATTTAGTGGAACATCACACACTGGCATTTTTAAAGGGGAAATTACTTTTTCCTGACTTGTTTTCACTCAGTTGTGTATAAAACACAAGTAAAATAACACAAAAAAAGTGAAACACACTGACTGGGTCAGAAAACATTTCTTCTCTTTCTCCAAATGTGTTTTGGATTTCCTTTTATGAAAAACCTGAGGTTTTGACCTTCTCATTCTGAGCTGGGCCAAGGAAATACTTTGAAGGTATATGAGGCTGGGGAAGGGACTGGAGCACAAGTGCTGTGGGGAGAGGCTGAGGGAGCTGGGGGGGTTCAGTGTGGAGAAGAGAAGGCTCAGAGGTGACCTCCTCACTCTCTGTAACCCCCTGAAGGAGGTTGTAGCCAGGTGGGGTTGGTCTCTTCTCCCAGGCAGCAGCAACAGGATGAGGGGGCTCAGGCTGGAGCTCAGCCAGGGGAAATTAGGTTGGATATTAGAAAGAAATTCTTTCCAGAGAGAGTGACCAGGCTTTGGAATGGCCTGCCCAGAGAGGGGGTGGATTCACCATCCCTGGAGGTGTTTAAACTGAGACTGGACGTGGCACTGAGTGCCATGATCTGGGAAAGGGACTGGGGTTGGACCAAGGGTTGGACTCGATGACCTCGAAGATGTTTTCCAACCCAATCAATTCTCTGATTCTGTGATTCTATGAAACCCAGGAGTCTGCAGGGTGGGAGAAATGTTTTCCCACCCAGTTCTTTCCACAGCACCCCAAATGCAGTGCCAGTGTCTGAGGTCAGCAGGACCCAGCCCAGGGCTGGGGGGTGACCAGGCAGAGGTGGTGCTTGAGTAGTCACAGCCCTCACAATGGAGTCTCTCAGTGTAGAATTAGGAAGCTGGGCTGGATTTGTGTATGTTTTTGTATAAACCAGTTAAGCTGGTTTGAATTTTAAGCACCTGTTCATGCAGGTGCTGCCCTCCTGCAATAGAAGCATAAATCAGTGAGAGAGCAAAGATTATTCACTTCCCACAGAGCCTTGTTTAGGTCAGAATTTACCATTTCTTAGGGCTGGGTGGTTTGAGACAGGGGAAATGTGACTGCCTGGTTCAGCTGTCCTTGCTGTGACAGCAACAGACATGAAGTTCCAAGTGAACTGTCTTTCCAAGCATCCATAGAAAAGTAATTTTGTGCATTTATTCTTACCTGTGACTCTTTCTTTGAGTATTTCTTTCTTTTCTGTGGCCCAGGTGGGGTTTTGTAAAGCATTCAGAACCTTTATTTTAAAGCCTGTCACCCATCTCTTGGGCAGAGCCTCTGTTTAATAGACATTTTCTGTCTCATCCCAAGTTTTTATTTCTGAGGCATTATCTTCAGGCTTTTAATCTGCTGATTTCCTTGCAGAGCACAGTTTTGGGGGTGTTTTTTTCTGAAATTGTCAGTTGCCATGGCAAAATATTCCTCCCGTCCTTGTCTCTCCCTGGATAAACCAATTTAGGCTGTGGCTCAGTCTTTAGGTAGAAGCTGTGAAAAGACTGGAAGGTAAAAGTTGCTCTGTTTTATCAAGGAAGTCTCATCCCTCTTGATTTAATCCTTCAGGTAAGTATGGCTTTGTGGTTTAGTGCTTTTTGCCTTTTGTTTCATGTACTGAATATCTGTCCACTTTAATTTGTGGTGCCTTGAATGCAGCGTTCTGAACCACATAAGCCAAAGAAATATTATGAAAGCACTGCCCTTGTACTGTGTTCCTGTGGAAAAAATGCCACTGCTTGCTCAGAGTGGTGAGTGAGTCCTGACTCTGATATATTCCCTTTGGGGAACACCAAAATATTTATGATAAAAGTACCTGCATAAGGGAACACAGTGGGTTTCTTGACACTTGTGTGACTGGGAAATCTTTGCCCTCCAGTTCAAAAACTGCCTCTTTCTTTCTCTCTTTCTCTCTCTCTCTTTCTCTCTCTTTCTTTCCTTATCTTTTCTCCTTGCTACTTGGAGAAATTTGTGCTGCTTTTATGGAAGATTGTGGGACTCTGAGTATTGTTGGTTTATTTGCAGTGGGAAGGCTGTGAAATTGAAATACAGGGAATTTTTTTCAGTAATAGCATTGGTTGTTTTCTTTATATTTGTTTGTGGGTTTGTTTTGGGTTTTTTTCAGAAGAAGAAAGTTCTGTGTAAACGTGTGAAAACTGGTTGATAACACCAAGATTCCAGGTTATTATGAAACTGTAAAGAGAAAGTCAACAACAAAAGGATGATCTAGCTAATAAAACCAGTGAAATCCCTCATTGCACAAGCAAACAAAAAGGATTTGTCTGCTTCTTTTCTGCCTTCTACTCTCTGACCAAACTGAGAGCAGTGTAGTTTTTTGGAGGCAGCTCTTCTCATTTTTTCATAACAAAAAACGTGCACATAATCCTAAAAACTTTTCCATTCTGTAAACCCCTTCCTCCACAGGTGAGACCTTACAGGAGTCACTTCTGTCCCACAGCTGTTGCTGTACTGGCACAATAGTTTAGTGTTAAATACATCATTTCAGTAGCCTCAAGAATTGCCACCAAAGGGACCTGTGCAGTTCATGAAATTACCCAATGCTTCTCCTAGTTATGAAAGCTCCAGGACACCTCTCCCACATCCTTCATCCCTCAGGTCCCACCCAGCTCTTGCCATGTCCAAGGTCCCCACAGGACTGTGTGGTCTTTGTGCTGCCCACGCAGGTTTCCCCCTGGTTTTCCTGGCAGGGATTCTGCCACAGTGAGGTGTCCCAGGGGGACCATGGCACTGTCCTCTGTTAGAGGAAACAGGACTGTTTCAAATTAAACCATCCTACTCAGCTGGGCTCATGGAGCTAAAAATGAGATCTTGATTATCTTGTCTATTTTTAGAAACTGGAGAGAAATCAAAATTTAACTTTTATTTTATTTTTTCCATGCTGCAGTGGAGGATGTATTTGCCTGGGAGGAGGCAGCTTTGCCAGTGCTGTCACTTATCTGGGCTCTGAGAAGCAATTTGTAACTGAACAGGAAGAAAAAGTAGGCCAGCCTACAAGAGAGTATCTAGGAATTACTCCTGAGGGATTTGTGCTACACTGCCTCCAGCAGCTGAAATAACAGCATGAAATTGCCATTAAAAATTAAGAAGAGATATGGGCTATTTGACCTTCTTTCAGTCAGGGACACAGAGGCCCTGGCTGGATTAGGGATGCAGAGAAATGCAGCTTCTGTTTGAGCAGTTCCATGCCAAGGAGAGGCTGCTGAAGTTCATGCTGAGCTCAGTGGAGCTGAGGCATCACTGCTTTCCATCCAACATGGTCCAGACTGCTTTTGGTGACACCAGGGGCAGGGACAGGCTGAAGTGCAGGGAAAAGTCCTTGCTCCAGGAGCTACAGTTTAAATAGATGAGAAATAGGAAAGAAACTGTCAGTTGTTTCCTAAGTTTACAGGAATCCAGGAAAGACTGATTAGGCCCCTGAGAGGCCTTGTTAATTAGGAGGTAATTTGCCAGATTTGCTGTTTGGCTCACCTCTTCTCCCAGGCTGTTTCTGTAATCACCAAATTGATTCCAGCATCACTTGGGGAATGGGCTGGGAGACAGAGCAGCCTGTCTGGGTGGATGTGCACACCGGAGCCCAGGCCAGTTTGGGTACTCAGTGTTATGATAAGCTTCTAGGAAGGTTCAGTTGGAATAATAATATCATATAACTGTGGCAGTGTTGATGCAGAGCTGACACAAATGTGTTTTGGGTTGGCAGTGTGAACCTGCAGCTCAGGCTCCAACCACCATGACAAGGAAGGGTTTGGAAAGGGAGTGCATAAAGCAGAAAAAGGTGTATCAAAAAGGGTGATTCCTTGGAGCCTGTGCCAGCCTGTGTAAACAGGACTGTGATATCAGTTTGACTTTGCAAGAGACTTTGATTTGTCCTGAGCTGCGGAGCCCGAGAGTCTGTGGGAGACAGCCCTGATGGGAATCCTGCTCTTGTTCCCTTTGTACATAAAGTCTCTGGTCATTTGGGGTATTGTTTGGAGAAAAGGCTTTCTCAGTGTGTGTCTGTGCAGCACCACGTAGAGCCAGGAAGGATAATCACTGGAGGAGAGAAAGTTTGCAGGCTCTTCACCCTTTGATAAGTACATCAAATACATAAATATGGTGTAAATCCATTGTAGAGCTTTGGCCATCCATTTGTATAGAATAGTGCAATACTCAGGTAAACTTCCTTGCTCGTGGTAGGAATTTATTCATAGCACATAAAACCTGATCTAGTGTAAAATAGGGGGGAATTTCCCAACTTACACATACTGAAGCTGCTGCCACTTGCTTCCAGCAGCAGAAACCATGTTCGTCTTGTTTTGGTAACAGACAGAATCTCAAGTATTTTTATGTATTCTCCACAAGAAGTTTCGTGTACCCATAACTGTTCCGCATTTATTACTAGTGTGTACATTGAAATAATTGTGGGTGTTTGTTGCATCAATGAGGTTTTAATTGCTGTGTCCTTGAAGGTTCATGTCATTGAGGAACATTCGTGGGGGGAATTGGGGCATATGCCTTCCATCAGGAGATGGACCATATGGTTACAATGCCCTAAGGCACACTCGTGGAAAAGTCTAGACCATGGAAGCTGGGAACCTGTCTCGAATGGGGAGGGGAGTTGAGCCACTAAGAACTGTTGGTTGGATTCTTAGATAATGAAATTCAACTTAAGAACATGACAGAAACAAGCCTATGCTCCTGCTGAGTTGGTTGGGTTTTTTTTTTTCCCACCTTGTAAGCCTTTGAGACTGTTACAGTCGGAGCTTTTCCCACGTGTATCCCTCCTTCCAGCTCTTATAGCTTCACCTTTGCCTGTGATCTCTTTTGTGTTTTAGAGTTTAAGAAGTTAAAATGGCTTGTCATAGTTAAAACTCTAAAAGATCTCTGCCATAAATCTCTACATTTTGGACTAATGTATTTCTTGGGATCTTTGCTCTACTGGCTTCTTGTTACACTCCTCAGAATATTTCATAGTCTAGTTATTATGAAAAAGGGAGGAGGGAGACCTGAATAATGAATGAAGTCAGTATTTCACTGCACCTCTGAGATCTGATCTTTATGGAAATCAGTAATGCACGGTATTTTGTGAGGCTAATAGATAAATATTGCCTTTCATGCCTCTGAACTCTTCAGCACAAGGATCAACAACCACCCCATTATGAATCACACTTTGCAGGGTTATGTTGCTGTGGGAGCTGACACAGATTTCTCACCTGGGAACCTGTCAGTTCAGTGAAAGAGTAAATCACCAGCTTTCTCTTTCTGCTGTATTTTGAAGCTGCACTTAGAATCTTTCTGTTTGTCTCATTGCCAAGTCAATGGTGAGATTTTAGAAGGGAACTATAAAAGTGAATTTTGTGCAGTAAATTCAGATTTCAACTGTTGTCAGGTACAATTCCTTGCCTATAAAGAAACTCTGAGTAAGACTTCTCAGATTACTGCACCATGACAAAACATTGCAATCAGGAGACATCCTGTGTCATGTCGTGGTTCTTGAATCAAAGGGGAAAGGGTTTGTACTCAGATATCACAGAAGATGCCCTGCCAAGAGTCACTGATATCCTGCTGGCCTACAAAGAAAAGTTTTAACAGTGAACTGTACTGAGCAACACTGACCCATGTGCCTCACAAAGCAAAGTCCTGGGGCTGGGGAAACTCCTGCAGCACTTTCTCTGCAGTCATTAGAGGTTACTAATTTTCCCCCATAAACAAAATTGTCAGACATTTCCTGACTTAGAGCCAGGGCATTACTTGCTGTGCTGCTGAGGGACGTGCTTTTCCTCTTTTCCTCTAGCTTGTGTGTAGTCTTACTAGATCAAAAACCTTTACAGGAAGAGACAGTCTCTCTTGATTGTATTTTTATAGTGCCTGTCACGTGGGGGTCTTCCTTTGTCTCTCCCCTGCAAGGACAGGGCCACTTCATTTTAGAAAAAAGAGACTGGAAAGTGAAGAAACCAGCACTAGTAGGAGTATGTCAATATTTACTGAACAAAATGGCCATATTTCATTTGACTTAGATTCTTGCATTCTATATGACTCACCCTCACATGCAGTACCTTCCCTCTTATGGGGGAACTGATACTCGAGGGAGGAAGGACTCTCCTGAAGAAGTTCCCAGGAGCTCAGACTGCTTTGGGATCTCCCCTCTGATCTGCTCTGGGCTCACCTCTGTTAGTCCCTGGGACTGGCATGTGCCACTTGGGGAGGCAGAGCATCCTTTCCCCACTGCCACCTCCCGGGAGGCCGGCGCTGCCTTCGCACTCCCGCCGCTTCCACAAGAGCCAGTGGGTAACAAGAACCACATGGACCACACGCCTTCCTGTTTCCTGAGCTAATTCCCCATCTGTAACTGCTTTGGACATGGCCGGGGCCTCAAAGCTTCCCCCCTGCTGACAACTTGCTGCCTCCCAGGACCTCTTTTCTCATGGCATCTGAACACTTCCATATCGAGCGTGATGAATTAGAAGGGAGAGAGGAGTGTTCCAGGGCAGGGATCAGTGTTCAAGAGTAGTTCAGTATTTTAATCTGAACAGATTATGGAAATAGAATGTGAAAGGTAACTGGAGGTAGTTTACTCCCTGCTGAAAGCCAGGTCATGTTTATCATGGGGAGAACCCCTTCCATGACCTGCCCTTTAGACAACATGGGGCACTGCAGGCCCCTGGCTGGGCTCACCCTGCAGTCACAGTGTGGTTTGGTTTTCAAGGGATGTTTCCATCCTGAGCTGCTGGTCTTGGTGCAGCTGCTGGGTGGGAATCTTCTTCATTGGCTTCATTTCCCTCTAATAATTCAGCAGTATCTGTGCAGCACCAGGGCCGTTGACAATATTGCTGATTACCCCACATCACTATTTGATTCGGATGAAAGACGGTGAATGAGCAAGTGGAGATGTTACACTTGGGAAAGAAGTTGATGTATGGAACAATCAGTCTGTTAGCTCTGGTGGGCTTTTCTTTGAAAAGTAAGAAAAGTATTCTTGTTGCTTTTGGGTTGATCTAAATCAAGGACTTTGTGCCAAATTATTCTTCTTGGGCTGAGATTGCAGAGACATAACAATGGGGCAGAAATGGACCCTCTGATACATTCTGTGCTGCACCTTGGGAGTGAGGAGGAGCTCAAGCCTCTGCAAGCCTGGAGTTTGCAATGCCTTAGTGGGACTCCACTGAGAGACTGTGTCTGACTGTACCTTCTCAGAGGTCTGCTCTTGCTCTAGCAAGGAATTTGTGCCCTTTTGCCAGCATAGAATCACCTGGGAATAAAAACTGACCTTACTTTAAAGGCAGCTGTGGGATGTACATACGTGCTGCCCTCCCCCATGACTTCCATAAATGTGAACATCACCCAAAAGCAGTAGAAAATCAATATAATGGTGCCTCAGAAAGGTCTGGATGGTTCTCATATTGTCACAGCTTTGCCCACACTCGTGAGCTTTATGGGCCAGCTCTGTGTTTGTCCTGAATCTGGGAGTTTTCCCTGCAGCATTCTGACAGCATTGCTGCATGAACTGAAGGTGTCTTGCCTCCTACAGCAGATCTGCACCTGCTGTTCCCTGCTCCATGTCTAGGGCCCGGTATCACCCAGTCTAGCATCATCACACGAAGCTTTTGCCAGGCTGCCAACAGCCCATATGCAAGGGCTGGCCTCTGCTGTCTGACATGGAATGTCTTTCAGATCCTCCTCACAGTGAAGTTGAAGCAGAGGTTATGTTTTTCTTGGTATGTTTGCATTTGTGGACAAACCTCGCTATGGTTATATTTGTAGTCTTAACCATGGAGGGACTGTGATAGAAACAAAAGGCTTTTTTATGTAGTTCTCTGAGGCTGCTAAAATACTTGTTGCCCCAGAGTTCCTGTGGGGAACTGTAGGTTTGGCTGAGCTATAGCTGAGTTGCCTTCTCTTCCAGTTTCTGTACCTAGAAAGGGACACATTTCTGTGACCAGGATGGAGAGGTTGATACAAATACTTGGCTAATCAACATTTGTCAACTAAGAAAAACTCTCACTTCCCTGTTAATGAAAGGTGTACTTGGAGGGATTGTAATGTTAGACTCAGGACCAGGAGAAGAAACAGCTAAATTCATTTTCCTGTTGCTACAAACCTGTGATCTTTGGGAAGCTCCACAGAACTGTCATGGAATTAACACATCATTCCACACAGTCTTGAGAACAGCAGCCACTGTCCCTCAGCAAACAACTTCAAAAGGGCTTGACAGGTCAATAATTGCCTCTGCTGTCTGCTTTTAAGAAATGAAGTGAAACTTAAATGGGAGTTCTGCAAAGTTTGATAGCCCTTCCACTCTGCTGGAATCATTCATGGTGGGCGTTCAAGCTTCCAGCCTAATGGGGATTTGTGAGAAGGCATCAACTCAGAAAAAGAGTCAACAGCACCACAGGTCAGACAAGGACATATTATGCACCTTTGAAAACACAGCCAGACTTCACATGTCAGCCCAGCATGCAGCAATCATTAGTCATCCTGCATAATCCTCTTGACCTATTTTTTTTTTCCCTTTCACAGTGGTCACATCTGAAAATATTGTCTAGAGCTGGTTGGGCCCACACAAAGCTGTTAATTGGGAGCTGTCTAGTTAAGGGGTGACACAGAGGCGAAGTTCAACACAGTGTGCTCAGTGCCCAGGCTGCAAGGCTGTGCATTCCCAGGGAGGTGGTGGCCAGGGGACCCAGGAGGCACCAGGATGCACAGAAACTTTATTCCTTCTCTTTCCAAAGGGGCTGCTCACCGGGGTGCTTTGGCTTATCTGGAATTAAGGATGTGACAGGATGTGGCTCTGCGGGAGGGTTGGAAGCGCTGATGACATTCACACACGGGAGAAGGAAGACACCAGTTGGAACAGTGGGCCAGCCAAGGAAAGCCTGCACACACATCTCCACCCCAGAGAGCTGGGTGGGCACGGCCTTTGCCATTAGGGGATTTTTAAAGGGATTGCCACCCCCGTGGTTTCCCCCCTGAGGCTGGTACCAAAGATGTGTGAAGCAGCACAGTTCTCAGGCTTTGGGCAATCCCTCAGCATCATCTGACAGCAGGCTGCTGTCCCTCATCCTGCAGGGGCAGGTGTAGGGTGGCCCTGCACAGGTGAGGAGATAGGGAAATGATCAGCAAACAGTGCAGAGGCTTGTAGGTTCTGAGAGGTTTATTCCACATGCCATATATCTGTTAAATTCCTGTGGCCACAGTTATGTAGATGAAGGAATTAGCATAAAAACTATTTACAATACTTATGCCATTATTATACTATCAAACTGCTTCACAGGCTCTAATGAATTCCTGTTGCAGCTTCTCTGGGAGCCAGAAAATTGTTATTCATCCAAGTCTGAAGAAGATAAATTGAGCTGTTCAGTGATAAGGCCTAGGCTGGTGGCAGAGTCAGGCTGGTTTCCAGAAGAGCCAGGTGACTACATACCCCTGAGGTCACAGATGTCCATCATCAAGTGGGAACAGGTACCTGCTTCTCAGTGGTGCCCTATCTGCTGGCCCAGCTTTTGTATCTGAGCATCTATGACATTCAGCAGTCCTTTTGTGCATGTAGGTGGAATTTGATACTAAATTTCACAGGTTAATAATTTTCCAGAGTGCTTTTGCTTGTTCCTCTGTCTGCAGGGTCCAGCCAAATGAAAAGCAGAGCAAAGCAGGGCTCCTTTGCTTCAGCCAGGGAAAAGGTCAGAGCTCTGGCTGTGATGGTGCTGAAGGCATGTGCCTCTCCTGCTTACTTGCACTAGTTTATGAAGCTGCTGACCTGGCAAGGTTGGTAGGTGTCAAATCTACTTTAGGAAAACAGACAAAGGTGACATTATGAGTTTGCTGCACCCTTGTACAACAGGCGTGTTCCGACTGATTGTGTCAGGCTGTGTTCTGCCAGAAGGAGTTAGTGTTGGAAGTCTTGTCTCTCCCTATCACATCAACCTTTCTGCCTTTTCCTGGTATCTCAGGGGCTAGAGGTGCATGTGTTGTTACCCTCCAGTCCCTGCAGGCATCTATAAAATTTGCAAAGCTTGATTTGGAGCTGATAGTCACCAAATGTGGTGCCTACACTGCCAAGCAGAGGTGGCCAGAGATTGCTTCTCTCCCACTGTAAGGCTGCTTGTCGTCAGGAGGAGTGATGCATTGAGTGTGTTTGAAGGATGTTGCAGGTAGGATCTTACTTGGTTCCTGCTCTTTGTGAAGCTGTCTTCTTGTCTATTCTTGACCTACTGTGACAGGACAGGGCTGTCAGTCTGTCCTGCATATTTCTACCTTCCTGGGTACTGAGTGCTACTGTCTGTGCTCTTTGCTGTTCATTTAGGATTTAGGGCAGAAGTACTTTATGCTGCCATGCTCATCTTGTAAGGAGCAAAGAACAATTGCAGTGTATTCCCTAGGTCCAGGATTATCTTATCTTGACAACATACTAATTAATCATTTCATAATCAGGTAATTCTTTCCCATGTAGCTGTCTAATTACTACTTAAGTAGCTCAGACTTCAGTGTACAAATAACTAATATTTTCAAGCAACTGTTTTAAAGAGTGGAACACAGTGGGCCATGGCTCCTGGTGTAACTCCTCTGTTTTCCTTGAATTGCTCCTGGGATTAATTTGGTCCTCTGGTTCTTTTCGTCTCCTGAGCCACACAGCAGCCCTAATTATTGCCATGTTGGCAGCAAGGAAAGAGTGTGCCCAGCTCAGTGCAACGGGCTGAGCTGCTGCACTGCAGCTCATAATGTGCTCAGAAGCACATCCATATGTTGGCTCCCCATGAGCTCTTCCCAACCCAGCAGATTACGAGCTAATGAGCTTGAGCCATACGTGGGGGACCAATATACAAGATGGTCTTAAAAGATGGGGTTATATATTAGAGTGTGCTGAATGTCTCCATGGGAGATATTTACTTGTAAGCCAACAAAGATAAAAATGACAATTCTTTAACATTCGTGCCTTGAGATTGTTTTCAGCTCTGCCTCCAGCTGATTCCCTTCTGGATTAGTTAGGTTTCCCAGTGTTTGTCAGGCATCCTGTGTGCATGTGCATGCATGTTTGAGTCCCAATTCCATCCAGCCAAAAATTTGCACTCATTCAAAAATTTTAACCACATTTGGTAGAGCAGCAGGAACCTCAGTGTTAATCTCTGGTGTTTCATAAAAACAGGCTTTTAATGGGTATAGTTAAAGCAAGACAGGCCTTCATTTGTGTGACTCTACCAGTGTAAAAATTATTTAGTATGTTGACACTATTCCCATATGTGAGCAAAATGAGTGAAAGCTGATATAAGGCTTTCCCACTTGCAGAGCTGCCTCTTGGGCTGGAAACATTATTTGGGTGCATGTGTTTTGGGTTGTTGTTAGCTATATCCCATACTATCTGTGTCAAAGCTATAAAACTAACCCTTCAGACAGCAATGTCCAGTTCAGACACCACATGTACACCTACCACGATGTGGACACACTGATAATCTCCCACGTTTTTAAAGCTGTGTGACCCTAACAAAGAGGTGACTTCATGTCTTGGTGTCAGGTTTACCCCCGACAAATTGCAGCAATTCTCTCATGCTTTTTAGTGCTCAGTTGCACCCAGCTGCCTCTGTATGTATTTGCTGCATGATTACACCTTCAGTGTCCAGATCATCAGACCTTTGCCCAAACCAGCCTGAGAGTGGCCTTGCAAACACTCTGAGGAACTGGAGTGTGTTTGATTTTCCTTGGCTTGTTTGCTTTCCATTATCTGTCTTCATGGTGATAAAGAAAGCTGCTGTTGACCTCAGAAGTTCCCTGGCTTTGCTGTGTGGAAGACACAAAAGGAGGAATGATGCTCCCAATAGATGCCTCGTGGAGCTTCTCTGCAGAGAAGCCAAGAGGAGGGAACTATGGACCACATAAATAGCAGGGACTCTCCAAGAACATGTGCTGAAATAAAAGCAGCTAAAAATAGTCCCTAAGGCTAAATGTGAATCATCTGGAGAGCAACTAGCAAAAATTTCTGCAAGAAAATCCTGAAAGGAGGAGGCCAAGCTTTCAGAGGCAATCATGGAATCTGGAAGCACATAGTCCTCCTATGAAAAACTCCACTTCCAGCATGTGCTGTTGGGGACTCCGCACCCTTCCCTGAGTCTGCCTTCCCCAGTTTTACTGAGGCTCAATCTCATTCTTACTGGTGCAGTTTCTGGTTAAGTTTCCCTCAGGATGGGAATTGTTTCCCAGATTTTGATCATGTTTCAAGAACTGGAACTCCAACAAGTGGAATCAGGCTTTGGTAGAACAGCCAGTCCAGAGAATTTCTCTCTGTCTCCATCGTCAGGCAGTTCCCAGGTCACAGAAACATGGCAAGGTGGCAAAGCTTTTTTAAAAATAGTGAGTTCCCTTTGCATCCCTTCTTCCAGGGAAAATGCTTATCCCCTCCTGTCTCCCCTGAGCCATTCATTCTTCCCTCTGTGCCAGCTAGAATTTGCTCCTGGCGGTCACCACAGCCCTTTCCAATGCAACATGCTTAATCCAAAATTGAGAAGCCTTTGTGAGCTGAGCCCTCAGTGTCGTGTGGTGAATGTCTTGAGTTGCAGAGAGGGACCAAGGTGGCTTCTTAGTTACCAGCAGTTAACACAACCCATTGTGGCTTATTTAATTGCCATTTATACATCTCTTTGTGCCTCCCACTCGGAAGAAGCGCGAGCTGGAAATAAGACGGCATATAAATAGCGGTGGTTTTGCTGTGGCACCAGGAGAGGCTTCAGCTTTAGTGCAGCCATAGTGAGCTCTGACAGGCATTGAGGAGCAGCTGAAGCCTTTCTGCTGGACAATGCTGGGCCACAAAAGCAGCATTAGGGCCAGCAGCCCCGGCCAGGCGGGAGTAGCAGATCCCAGAGGCATCCCGGGGCTCTCTGCAGCCGCCCCAGTTTGGAACTGGACCCAGTTTGGAACACAGTCCTGTGGCCACAGTGCTGTGCCAGCAGCAGGGGCTGACCCCGCACCTGCAGACACACCTGTCACCACGCCCTCACCTCTGCACTGCACCTGGGCATGTTTGGCCTCTGGGTGCCTTTGAACTCTTTTTTGTGCTGGCATTTCTAGCTGAGACGCCCAAGAGGGTGCCAAATTCAGTGGTAAAGCTGTTTTCTGTCAAAGTGGAAACGTCCATAAAATGCTGATTTTGACAACAACTTGGCTCAGGAAAAGGGAAATTATGTGTAAATTTCAGAGCGTCTCACTTTGATGCCTTTCAAGAGTAGAAAGCTTCAGTTTCATTTTGACTGGATTTTTAACAGATATATTCAATCACATAAACATTCAAGAACCGTTTAAAGAAACTGATTGACCCCAGCTTTGAAAAAAAATTCCTTTAGTGAGAGCTTTCACATTTTCCTCTGATTATTTTTGAGAGTATCAAAATTTCTCTCTCAGAATTCCTATTTTCAGCCCGAGGCTGTTGAAAGACAGGGCAGCCACCCCGCAAAGCAGCCTCGGAATATAATGGGAACTATATTTCATCAGAATTTGTTCGTTCCCATTCAGAAGAAGGATGACTAATGTGTGGTGCTTTTCCACTGGCTGTTAACAATGCATTTAGTTTTTCCTGACGTGTTCAGAAGAATGCGACAAGAGCCCCGAGGCATCTTCGAACAAAGGAACGTATCACTTGGCGTTTCCACAGCGAGCTGAGGCTTTTCTGGGTTACACACGTCAAAACGAAGTAGTGGGTGTAACTTCCATTACCCACCAGAAAGGAAGCAGAAGGAAACACTCTGATAAAACCGCGGTGTTTTATTAAGCAAATGTTCCCGTGTAAGGCCAGGAGATTGCTGCCTGCTGAATTGATTCCAGACTTCTGGCCTGGTTTTTAAAAAGCTTAAATTGTGAGCAGCTAAGGAGTTAATTTACCTTCTCAGATTTAGGCCTTCTGAAAGATTCATGGAAATTGTGAATGGGAGAGATACATTTTTAATCGTGCTCAGCTTGTTTAGTTGTAATCTTTGCCAGTCTTTGCTGTGGCGTGTGGAGCCCTTCCCTTGGGTTCACACCCAGGCACATCCCATCCTAATTCTGGAGGGAAACTGGCTTCTCCCTCTGCCCTGTGTCCTCCTGGCACTGCTCCTGCTGTGGGGACACTCCGTGCCAGCCTTGCTGTGGAGCTGAACAGACCCATCCTCTGCCTCAGACTGCTGAGGAATAAGAAATAACATTTCTTTGGGTTTGGACGTCTCCAGGCGAGCTCCAAATGCTGAATTACGAAGCTGTACACACTCCACCGTATTGCTAAATTTTATGTTGAGACACATGATCATCTTTTTGGCAGAACTGTTTGTGCTTGATCTCTTTTGGGTTGAGTGATGAAGCTGGTTGAAGGCTTCACACCCCAGGGCTCAATGCAAACGCAGTGCCAGCAGCAGGCAGAGGAGCACTTTATTCTCCTTTCAAAATGTGTCTCTGGAAATACAAAGAAGTGTGAAAACTCAGATGCAAAACCAGAGTTATCTTCTCTCACTACTTTTGTGACCTCATTGTCTCCTTTTGCTCCCCAGTCTCTCTTAAAATTGTTTGAAGTCAGGAACTGTGGCCCTGCTGGGAAGGTGCATTTAACTGGTTTACTCCAGACACTACACGGGGTCTTGCATGAGGAGTTCATTTGAAGTTACTTGCACATCCATAATAGTAACTGCAAAAGGAAAGAAGAGGATGAAAGCACATCCTCCCTGAAAACTCCAATCTTTTAAGTGTTTGACCCTTCCCACTTTGAGCAACTCTCATCAGCAAAATCAAGGTTCATAAATTTCCACTGTTGCAGAAACCTGAATGTTAGAATTTCAACTAGTTTAGCTAATAGAAAAGGGCAGGAAGTGTTTTTTCTATACCATTAAAGATGGAAAGACACTGGAAAATGTTGCCTACCCTAACACAAGAAGTCTTTTTCAGAACTACTTGTGAGCTGTAGGAGCCAAGAAAAATAAATCTATTAGATCAGTCATACTGATAATTTTAAAATGCTTTGATCTGACTTCGGTAATGTAAACATTTTTGTTGAAATCAATTTACCCATAGCAGCAAAGATTAACGTTGAAAAGGGAGCTGGAGTGTATTCAGGATCTGCTGTAAAATAGGAGTAAAGGAAAATGGGATTCTTAAATGCCTGTTCATCTCTTCTGGCTTTGCACAGGCTTCCATGAGCTCTGTGAACCTTTTCCATCTTAACACTTCTAAAATATGGAATAGGTATTAACAGAATTAACACCTTACGAAAGAGACAACGAATTCAAAAGGGTGAGAGCCCAATATGACACCAGTTGTACTGGTTTGAGAGGTGGAACAGAGGCAGTGTGTTTTCAGATAGACAACCTGGCTTCTGCTTTACTTGAGACTTCTGTTTTCCTCCTGTCCTGCTATTTCGAGCTCTCTGCAACTTCACACATCTTGTGGTTTAGACTGTGAGGTCTCTGGGACAGCCCTTGGCTTCATGAGGCAGGACTGTCCAGGATAATGCAAAAGTGTAGTCATGTGTGTTGCTGCAGCAGCAGCTTTTATGAATTCCCTGTGTTTCCATCAAGAATCTTTCAAGAGCAGATGATAAAATGTTGGCATAGGAGTTGTTCAGAAATAACTGATCCCACTGCGGAGTTCAGCATCAAACCTGAAGGCAGACTTCAGTCCTGCCACTGCTTCTGTGACCTCTGAGCAGCTCAAAGCAAGGGAGTGAGACTGAAAATTCATTTATTAAAAAAAAAAGCAAACACATAGAGAGATGGTTACAATTCTGGGAAATGTTTTGTTATTAAGCAATATTCCAGACTGATGAGAGCACTATACCTGAATGAAAGGAACTGATGCTGTTCGCAGCCCTGTGTGATGCCCGTGGCTGTGCTGAAAGGAGCAGTTGATTAGGAATGCCTTGGCCAGGGTGAGATCTGGAGGCTTTAGAGTCTGCCCCGGGTGTCTTGGCAACGATACACAGTTGAGAGACCTCATCAGCACAGACACGGCGGCGTGTCCCAGCTCTGCCTTCACATCCCACTTGTGCGCGGCAAGAGAGAAAACTTTGCTGCTACCCAGACGGGCTTTGGAGACTCTGCAGTTCCCTGAGAGAATCCCACAGCCGTTCTCAGTGAGTACAATTTTAAATTAAGGAGTGATAAGTTTTCTGCCCTCAGAAGTCAGCCTTTGTTCCGCGTGCTGTAGATCAGAGATGTAAAGGCGCAGTTAAAATATACAGAAACCTGCTTTCAATTAGCGTGAAGCTGCTCCCACCAGCCATTAAATGTGGAGTGGGATCGAAGGAGATGAATCTCAGAAAACCCTTTGGATTGGGAAGGCAGAGCCTGAGCCTTCCCCCTTTGTCAGCTCGGGCATTGTGTGTGCAGTGCTACCTACAGCAGAGTGGGGCCAGCCCTTGGCTCTGCGGCAATCCCTGCACGGCTGATGCAACAGGGAGCCCTCGCCACTCCTTGTGCTCCGAAGGCACAGACTGTGATAAAGCAGGTCTGAAGATGAGAACTTGAGCTGAGCTGTTCTGTTTTTTCTGAGATGTCTGTTTTATTATGCAGAACTGGGACATGCTGTGAGGTCTTGTTGCCTCTAAGCTTTTCTGCTTTCTGAAGAGTTTGTGTTTGCCTTGTGATTGTGGAATACCTGGAGAGGTGTTGCAGGGTGGTTCTGTGGCTGGATTAGGACTGGGGTGTCTGAGTCCATCTCTGGGCTCTGTCACAGCCTCTCAGGGTGGCCTTGGGGAAGGAGCTGATGTCCCTGTGCACTGTTAGAAGGGGCCCACACAGATCCTTCTCTCCCTGGCATGTGACATCCCTGTGTGGGCTGGCCTGGGGTGGGTGGGCATGACAGGTTGGTCTGGTGCTCATGGCAGCTTCTCCCCGTGCCTATGGTGGAAACAGCATCCACTGCAGGTATTGCTGCTCTCCTGGGGACAGCGTCAGGCACAGCCCTGCACAGGCAGGGGCACATCCTGGGAAGAAGCAGATTCCTATGAAGGACGTGTTAGCACTTGGAACATGTTCCCAGGCATGTTCATGCACCTGGAACATGCCTGAAACACACCTGCAACGCCCTGAACATACCTGTAACACACACAGAACACGCTTGGAACACAACTGGAAGGTGCCCGAAAGATAAACCTGAAACACATCTGTAACACAACTAGGACACATCTCAAACCCACCTGGAGCATTGGAACACACGTAGCTGAAACACAGCTGGAACCTGCCTAGACCAGAACATTTTCAGTCATGTTCAAACACCCTTGGACCTGGGAAATGTCTGGAACTCACCCAGAACACAGCTGGAACAAACCTACGCTGGCACACATTTCACTGCCCCATCCACTGTACTACTTGTTTCCTACAAGGCTGCTTAGGGATTCCTAACCCATTTTTTCCCCTAAGAGAAAAAGGTGGTATTTTAGTGGCAGAAAGCAGCATGGATGTTACTTGTTCATTCCAGGTTCCCACAAAATGTGGTGTTTTCCAGTCTGTTTCCCTCATTCATCTCAGTACATAAAATGTGTTCCATGAGGAGTCTGTCCACAAGGAGGGAGCAAGTCCCCTTTCCTCTGTGCCTACCTCATCCCTCACAGAACGTGCATGTGTGTGTTGGACTCATCTGCTGAGTCCTTAGGTCTCTCTGTCTCTCTTGCTTCTCCTTTCTTTCAGTTCCTTCCTCTATCCTCCAGTCACAGTAGCACCTAATTAGGTCATGGATTGTTTCCTACTCAGAACCTTTCTGGAGGTTTTGCAGAAGATGTGGGTTTTGTTACTCAGGACCCTTGCTCTGCTTGCCCAGCTTTCCTGCTTTGTGCCTCGGTTAACTGCTCCCAATACTTAAATATTCCTTATTCACACGGCTGTGGCAGTAAAAGCCGTGTTAGTTCCATAACAAGCTGCTACTGACTCCTCGGGGAGCTCCCAAAGAAGCATTTTACTCTGAGATGAATCTGCTTTTCTACATTCCCTACTGTTTTATTAATAAGACTATTTTCCTGAGAAGAAGATTCTCACATGAAGCCTCCTGCTTGCGCAAGCTGCTGGGATCCACATCTGGGCAATAACACACACGGTGCTGATTTCAGGACAAGGCTGGCAGAATTGGAGATTTTGCATCTCTAACCAAAAATCTGGATACATCCAGTTCAAACTGCAGCCAAAAGTCTGTGACATGATGGGCTGGGACTACATGCAGACCTTGCAGTGGGTATTTTTAGGAGATTCCTACCTCCTTCCCTTGATACAAAATACCAGTTGTCTCCTGTTCTCTAATCCTGCCTTTGAAACAAGGTCCTAAATTATGGTTGTGAATTATGGTATCTCTGAATATTCTTAATAGCTCCATAAATACACAGACTTTGGGAGGGAAAAAAAACCAAAACAGATGAAAGAAGGGCTGATGATTCAGAATGATTAAAAAGATTTCAACTTTTCTTCAGAGTTAATTGTGAGCAAAGACTGTTGCCCCCTTACTGCACAAATTTCAATTAGGCTGACTGCAGAGCTGGTCACAGTGGCTGAATCTGGCCTGTAACAATTTGTTAAGGGAAATCTTTCCTGTTTCAATCACTGAACCTTATTAAATCAACTTCATACAGTGTTTTAGCCATTGCCTTTCATTCATGCTCAACTAAAGCTTTTTCACAGCAATCACTGGCAACAGAGTTTGCATGCTGGAAATGACAAGACTGGCTTTGCCTGGGCATGTGCTGCCTGAGAGACTGTCCAGAAATTTTCATCCTGTGGTCTGTGATGTGAAAGAGGGGCAGGTGGTACTTCCAGCTCCTTCACTAAGCAAGGTCCCAGTGCATCTCACTGAGATGGTGATTTGTGAGTTCTTAGCCTGAGTAAATACTTCACCTGGGATGTTTTCAAAGCGGAGATCACACGTGGCTATGGAGGGACCACCTTGGTTGGCTTTTGTCCTGTGACATTTTTTGCCATTGCTTGCTAAATGTGGCTTAGCAAGAGTGGAGAGGTGCTGGAAGATGGGAAACAGACGAGGGAGACAACAAAGCTGCACATAAAGGAGATACGAATTGGGGGACAGTTTTCAGGGCACTTAGGATGTCCCAGTTCTAAGCACCACTTCTGTCTCCGGAAATCTCCCATGGCAGGTTAAACTTCAGTAAACTTCCAGGACTAGGAGACTCTTTTGCAGTGCATTTTTAAATTTATATCCAAGGCTTGTTGTGTCACCTCTGATTTTTTTGAAATTCACTTAATCAGCTCGAACACTTAAACCCAGTGGGAATTTGAAGTAAGCTGAGTTTTGAGCTCAGCTTCTGCTGTCTGAAGTTGACATGGGCCAGCCTCGGGAGCCTCTTGAGCAGGCCTGCCTGTCACATTTACATGGAAATAACACCTGTCCAGATCATTTTTTTTTTCTTTTTGCTTCATCTCCCTGTCCCAGCTGCCAGCAGCACATGAGAAATCAGGGATGCAGGCTGACCTCCTGGAGGAAAAAGGCAGCGTGCCAGGGAAGTAGATCTCAGGTCTTTAAAGAAGGAAGTGTCACATTACCAGCTGATTAAACAGGTCTGTCAGAGCCTAGAGCATGAAGCATTGAGCCCAAAGCAGTAATCCAATAACTGTCTCGAGAGGAGCTGCTGTAGCCTTTGGGCTGTTCCCAGGTGAGTTCCTGCAGTGTCTGCAGCCTCAAAGGAGAGTCCCCCTGGGTCTTGTGCATTCCTCTGGGTTTCAGGTGGAGAAATACAGTTGTTGCACTTTGCAGAAGGGACTGAAGGAAGAATTGGTCACACAGCTCAGGGCGTGCTCAGGTTATTAAAAGACTGGCAGCTCACACCTTTAGCTCCAACTGCACAGGCAGCCTGAGAAGCCCATCAAAGTGCAGCTGGGTGGTGAACTGGTGTCCACATCTCCACAGGGGGCTGTGGAGCCAAGTGCCAGGAGAGGCTCTGTTCTGCAGTCCCTGTCTCCTGGGTGCCTGTGCCCATAGTTGTGTGGTGCTGCCGTGTGGGAATGGTCTCCTGGAGGGGCTGTGCCACATCTGTGTGAATGCCTTGAGTATCTCAGAATTTTAGAGTGTCATTCGATGTCTGTGTTCAGGCAGGTGAAGCCAATTTTCAGTCCTGCTGGACACCAGGTTGGAGTGACTGATGCTGCTGATCCATCCTTGGGCTGTCAGTGCTGCCTCTGCCTGCCTGGGGCTGTGCCACCAGCGAGGAAACAGGGAGCAGACATCCCACATCAGGGAGAATTGACAGCAGGGGCCCTATATGGACACTGCAATTATTGCCTTCATTTTCCTTTTGTGTAATTGTAAGATGTGCGATTGCCACAGGGGGGACCACCTACTGTTTTACTGTGATTTGAGAAAGCCTTTGAACTCGTTTCTTTTGTGCTCTGGTCACCCAAATGTAAAACAGAAGCAATTAAAACGTGGGAGAAGTGAAAAGGTCTGGAAGATGGACATGGAAGGCTGGTCTGAGCATCCTCAGAGCCAGCTCTGCAAAGGGGGTGGAAGAGAGAGAGGACAGGTTTGTCTCTAGACTGAAGGGCACTTTTCCCCTGAGACTTTCATGAGGTCTTATATTGCATGCAGTTTCCATGCTGTTTCCAGGCAGAGAAGTTGTGTCTGCAGGACAGGTACAAATGCAAACTCTTCTGGCAGAGCAGCTACTCAGCCGTGTATCTGAAGCATTTGCTCTGTATCTGTTGCTACTCACCAGTGCATGAAAATGCTAAAATGCATAAAGAGCATTTATTCTCTGTGAGCCTGGAAGGCAGAAATTACTCCTGGCAAGTTTGAGCTGGCAGCATTCAGAGAGTTGCAGGAGCAGAGTGGTCTGGTAGGACACGCTTTCTGTTCCCCTTTAAGTTTGGTGGACAAAGCGGACAAGAAGTGTTTTCACCCTCAGCTCCCAGCCTTGGAAGGACATTCAGCCTGCTTGGAGGAGCTCACATGGTCAGCACTGTCCCCAGACAGGACACAGCAGCACCTAACAGGGAGATTAAACCAACAGAGATGCTCATGAAGTGTAGCTGGCACTCAACATGAGTGAATATAACCGAAGGAGGGCTAAGGCAAAAAGTGTCTTTGAGGACAGGAAGATTTGCTACTGATGTAGCTTTTAGATCAGGCTTGGGCAGAAGTGCTGGTGCTCTCTGGGTCCTTGTGGGCTGTGTTGTGGCCAGCTTGTTTTAGCAGAGTTGGATGTCAAAAAAACAATCTCTTTTCCCAGGAGCAGCAGCTGAAATATTGGTTTCAGCTGGGGAGCTCTGTGATGTATTTTACTGAGGCCTTGGGGAGACTTCCAGTTTTGATGTTGACTGTGATTTAACAAGGAAATGGCACTATCACTGGGGAAGGAAAGACATTTGGTGCAGTCAACCACCCCCATAAATAACTGCTGTCACTCCAGTTCGCTGCCCAGGGCTTGGTCTCTTGTCTGAGCACCAGTAAACAAAAGCACAGATGTAGAAGGAAACACATCCTCTGTGCCATAGCAGAAAATGAATCCTGGGAAATCCTCTCCCCCCAGGGCTGCCCATTGCTCAGGGAGGAGCAAAGGAGCCATGCCAAAGTTTGGAAGAGGAAGATATTTCCAGGGTGAGGATACTTTTAGCCCTGTACAGCCTCCATCCCAGCAGGGTCCTGCTTCAGAGCCCTGGGGGTGGCATTGCAAGGGAAGGGAGTGTGTGATTGTGGATCTGCACACTCAGCCTCTCAGCTGGAGCCTTGTGGGTTTGTGTCAGAGGGAAGTTTGACAAAAAGTGCTGATTAAGACCAGGCCACTCTCCCAGTGCAGACTAAAAATACATTGCATTTGTCATTGTGAACATTTGCACTTATTAATAGCCAATATTAAAACAGCCCTCTGATTCCATCTGTTACAGTTTCTGATTCAGGCCCTGTATGTTCAGGGGATTCGGCAGGATTTTGAAAATATCTGCCTTGGGAAAGATTTTTTGCTGGTTTTAAAATGATGACCGTGTTTTTCTGAAATTTGTTAAAGACATTTCACTTGTTCAGGTTGAAATTCTCCCTGTAACACCACTATGTTGAGCAGTGACTGAGGAGTGCTGAGAGCAGAACTGACACAAGTGATAAATCCAGCTTTATAGTGGCATGGTCAGGAATTTAGCCACCCCTTATCAGTACATCAAGGACTTGAATAAAACAGAGAGATCATGTACCAGCTGAATGATTAATTATGGTCATTTTGGATATGACAGGGGATGCAAGATTTATGTGCTGGAAAATTTGTAAGAAAAAAGGGCCTTAAATATTTCAACCTGATGATGAGACATCACCATTTTGGCACATGAATCTAAAAGGCAGTGTGTATGTATGGTTCTTAAATATTTCTCTTCATACAAGTGCTGGCTTGGTGTGGAATTGAAGGGGCTGTAAACTGCAGCCCCACAGTGTGACAAAGGGACTCTCTTCATGTGACCCTTCCAGCCCCTTGCAGTGAAGGGACAGGACACTGCCTGCCACTGTGGCTTCGAGGAGCCTGCTGTGGTACCAAAGCTGCTGTCCCCTGTGTTGTTCCAGGCAGGGAATGTGTTGGAGGGTGAGCATCTCCTATCAGTAGTTCCCATGCTAGTGACTGGTTTGTCCTGGTGACTGACAGCTGTGATAATTAGGTTATTGTGAGGAGGCAATCAGTGCACTGAAATGTTTTTATGTCTTATGGTCTGGGATCTTGGGCTTTTTGTGTGCTGAGAGGCTCTGTCTCTAGTTGGCTGGGCCAGAGCAAAGGGCAAAACACGAAATGACTGTACAAGAAAAATCCCTGTTGCTTTCTCATCTGCATTAGGGGGTTAGTTTGTCACAGCCCTTGTAAAGCTGTTTGCTGTAGTATCAAGACAGAGTTTTCTAAGCGTTTTTATGTGCCTTTGAAGTGCAAATACCTGGGGAGCAAAGCCAGTCCCTAAGTCGCTATGGACAGCTGGTGGTTCACAGGTGCTCCGTTTGTAGCTAAATCCCTTTGCTGCTCACTCTGGCGATGTTCACTGGACTCTGTCGACTTAACTGCAGGTTTTCAAGCAGCTGGTTTATCTCAGTACAGTGCTGTGCCCTCAGGAGCCTCGAATCTGGCTCTTGGCTTAAACAGAACAAAATCTTGGGAAAGGGATTGCACTGCTGGGCAAGGGTGGTGTGGAGGAAGAGGGTGTGATTCTGGCTGCAGAGTTTGACAAAAAAAGTTTTCTGTGTGTATCTTTTCTCTTTTATTCTCTGGTTTTGTCTCACTGGAGGTGTGGAAGGTTGTTTTCCAAAGCACCACTTTCACCATACAAAAATCTTGTTTTCTTTCTCTCTGCCCACTGAACTTCTCCTTATTATGCATCTGTGAGTTGCAAAAAAGCCCCCAAAGCAGCAGCAGCTATCAGCTCCTGTCTCTCCGGGACAAGATTAAAATCCACCAAAATGAAATGTCATGGGAAGCATTGAGTTGTCATTTTCTGGTGCCACAGAAAATCGACTTGCTGTCTCTCTGCTGCAGTGCAGAGCTGATGGAAGTACCTGACTTGCTAGATTTCAATATGAATGGAGATGGGTGATGAATAGGAAACAAGAATTACAAAGCTAAAGGAATGTGCTAGGGATGGTCCAGGTTGGAAATGGGATCGTTTTGATGTCTGTACTGAGTCATTAAGGATAGAAGTCATGTTTCAGATGATAAGACTGTCCATGTGTAGCTTTTAAATTAAAATCTGTATGTTTCTTACTGAGATTGGATTTCCCTCAGTAATATCCAGCCATGCCTCTGAAGTGCTTTGTAGGTATTACTTAGAGAAAGTAGTGGGGGGGTTTTCCATCCATATGTCAATATTTTAGTGGTTGCTATTTTTTCGCCATATCCAAGAATGAGAATTCTTTTTCTGGATAGAACTGATGATTGAGCCCATTCCTGATATTCTGCATGACCCAAGATCCTAAACCCAAAAGTAATCCTGAACCAGGCACATACAAATGTGCAGCAGCTGCAACTTGGACTGAAGTGATTTTCTTAGTATTTAGTTACTGAAGCACACTCACCCTGACAAGGCAGCTCCTCTGCTCACGACTGGGGCAATGTCTCTGGGTCAGAAGAAACTGGAAACATCTGGTTCCTCATTTGGTGAAGCAAAACGCCAGGAGAGTGCCAAAAAGTGAAAGATAAGGGATGCAGCAGCTGAGTGAACTGCAGAGTCACAGGACCCAGACCAGTTCCAGTCTCCCTTGTCTCCATGGAGACTCAGGGACTGCAGGGGTTGGGATGCTGAGGTCTGTCACGCTGTGCTGCCACCAGGCAGCCACAGGTGACAGAGCAGGGTGGAGCTCAGCTGGCAGGGAGTGCTCAGTGCTGGCACTGCCAGAGCTCACAGGTCACTGTGGCACAGCAGAGTCCAGGCAGAGCTGCACCTTAACCTCGTGGAAATGGTCACCCACGGCAAACAGCTCAGCTCCTGCACTTTGCAACCTTCTCACCCCTCTGTGAAACAACTGCCCACTTAGCCTGGGTGCAGAGACCACAGCTGTCAGTGCCAGGGGCTCAGTTGAGGCCACTTTGTTCCCCATGGGTGTGTTTTCCCTGGTGACAGCCCGTTCCTGGTGTTAGTGGCACTGGGCAGGAGGACCAGCTCTGTTTAAGGAGTCCCATGACTAGCTTTGTGCTACATGAAGATGGCACTGGATTGACAAGAAAAGGTGAACGGCCTCAGTTGCAATTTTCCAAGCAACTGAAACTTGAATCTGCAATGTAATTTAAATTATGTAAATCATGCACAACTCTGGGGCCTGAGGTGTGTCAAGATTCTCAGCTATAAAGTATTTCCCACGGCATGGTTTGGTGTCTTTCAGGAGTAACACATTATAAAGGCTTTCTTTAAACTTTCATGTCCCTCCTCTCCCCAGGTTTTGTTATCTTCCCTTACTCTACACCTACCTCATCCATCTCTAAAAACTGAGGCTGGAGACAGGACCTCTGTGCTAAGCCAGAAGGCACTTCTGAGGCCCTCTGTGAAAGAGATCATGAAATGAAGCAGCAAATAATGTCTGTATTGCACTAAAAGTCAACATTTTGACAGAGAAGTTTTCTTTTGAGATAGAGAAGTGTCCATTTTAAGATAGAAGAGAGAGAACCAAACATCCTGAAAGCTGTGGTCCATCATCATATGTTGCATGGTCATGTTATCAGTCTAAACACTGTCCTGGATTTGCAAATGTCCATAAGCACAGATGTGCTTTGGGCACAGTGGCCTCATTGTCCAAATAGAAATTGAAGGGAGGTCTTGAGTGGTGTGATGTTATATAGATGTTGCTGCTAAAAGCAAATTCTCCCAGCAAGTAAGTGCAGATTGTTTTTGTTATTGATTGCCACGGTCTCTGCTTCATTGAGACCACATGGCCCACTTTGTTTTTGTAGCTGTCTTTTATTAAAACTGACAAAGAAGTATCAGCGTTTGAAAAGATGAGTCTTGAGGGTCCCCTGGGCGGCGTTTTCGTGCTGTAAAGTGATACTGGCACATTTGATCCACAGATGCTTTTAACACAGTGATAAAACAAAAGCTTCCCTTCCCAGGGTGGTCTTCTACACTGCAAAGCTTTCTGGTTTTTTCCATGCTTAATGGGCCAGACCCCAAGAAGTGGAGAGAACCTGCAGTTCTTCCTACCTTAAACTGTACTCTCAGGATTTGGTCCTGTGTTGTAAAGGCAGAGAAGATTCCTATGTGTGTAGTTTTTCAAGGTATACTTTGCTGCTTCATCAAAGGCTCATAATGTGGTTTACATTCACATGAGTTATCTGTATTGGTTTTCAGTATTCCTGACACTGGTGGTTGGAAAGCTTTCATCCTTCTTTCTGGTGACCATCATTTACAGACCCTAATCCTCTCCTGGTCTTGTACCTGACTTTGTAGGAGGCCAGTCAGAGCTCTATTTGAACACACAAACCAGAAGATTTTCATTTTGGCTTTATATCTGAAGGTAACTTAAAAAAATTTAGATCTGAAACATTTCATACCAGGACCTATGATGAGTGGAAATGTTTGACCTCAATCTGTCTGTGCAACAGCTCCTGATCTGTAAGATGGGAATACCATCTTCTCTCATTTTGAAGAGACTTCATGAAGATAAATTAATCGTTGCAGAGCACTCAGATGTCAGAGTGATGAACACCACAGAAGAGCTTGGGGAGAAATAAATAGTTCTGTCTTCTGAGCAGGCTGTTAGTAGTAGCCATAAATAAGACATGAAGCTGCACTTTGATCAAGAGACTAAAGCAGATATTAAATAGTTGCTGATAAACTGAACACCATCCAGCCTGTGTCCTGAACACATCCAGACCAATGGGAAGTCATGTGTGATTAGAGATATGTAAATGCAAATGAGCCATAGGACCAAAATGTTGCACCCATGAGCTCAGTACAGCCTTTCCCTTGCTTTAGGATGTTCTGTTCTGCAGCCTTGCTGTCAGCATGTGTCATGAGAGAAATATTAGCCACTGGTGAGCATGAATTATTCTAGTCCTGGACAGCTGATTCTTTCTCTTTTCCCTCACCCTGCTAACAAGGTGTGTTACACAGAGTAGGGGTTAAAAGCACCATGAAAACATGCTCAGAGCTGAAACTACCAAAAGGTTTGTTCTTCAGACAGCAGCCTGTCTTCTGCAGATCACGCAGAGCAGAATCCAGAGGATTCACATCTGTCAGAGGGGCTGTCAGAACACCCTGAACTCCAGGCTCACCTGAGTCCTGGCCAGTTGCTTGTTCAGGCAGTAGAACCTGGAGCCATGGATGAGCATTTGCCACAGCAGAGACAGCTGAGTTCATGTGATTCCATCTTCCTGGTGGAATATGGAGCTGCTTGGCTCCCTGTTGCTTTAATTTCTGAAGTGGCTGAGAGATGCTCACCCTTCCCTTGCAATCTTTGTACTCTTACCTGTGAAGTGTCCATACCCTCAGTCTGCAGAGTCCTCCCACACCATTTCTAAAGGACAGGTTGTGTCTTTTTCACTTGCAATGGCTCACATAGCCTATTGTTTTATTTTATTTCTTATTATTGGGCATTTTGACAAAGGCTAAATGGAACAGATTTTGTATCTGGCTTATTTTTGTAATGCTTTTGACCAAGGTGCTTTAATCATGGATTCACAGCTGCAATTATGAGGCTCCTTCAGAGCTTATTACAAAAAAATGCTAATAGTACAGTTGCAGCAATAAGCAAAAAATAAACTGCTTTTCAGAGAGGGATGCATATCCTGCTCCATTATCTGGCCTTTGGACTCACAGTTCATGACTACTTGTCCCTCATGAGGGGTTTTGGAGAGGAACACAGAAAATCTCTCCAAACTCAGACTCATTAAGCAACTAAAATGTAACCTACGGATGTCAAAGAGGTTACAAGCAGTTCATCTCTGGAGAGAGCAGTGGGTAAGCCCCCCAAAATGTCTTTGTGCTGTAATTGCCTGTCACAGAGTCAGGTCCAACTTCATTATAGGCCCAAGGATTTGATGCTAATGGGCCCTCAGCCAACCCCATCCTGCCTTCAGTGCTCTCATCTTGCACAGAGACCTTCCCCTGTGAG
Organism: Formicarius rufipectus; assembly: GCA_013399695.1. NCBI lineage: Eukaryota > Metazoa > Chordata > Aves > Passeriformes > Formicariidae > Formicarius > Formicarius rufipectus. The sequence continues at coordinate 1,407,378 of VXAU01005047.1, read as the reverse complement.
CTCGGTTTGACCCGAGCTGTTTGATCTGCCTGCCTGCCCTGCTCCTGCCAGCTCTGCTCTCACTGATGTTAAAGGTCCTGGGGAGAGCAGACCCCATGGGCTACCCCATGGGGTGGAGTCTCAAGAGCTGCTTCCTTACATACTAAAATAAGCCTCTCTGCAGACTCTTGGGGTCTTGATTTTTGGGGGGAAGTGGGAGCAGGGGTTGAGCTGAGCCTGCTCCACCCAGAGCAATGTTCCTGTGCAGCTGTAGTTTGGAGCTGACCCCCTCATCCCATGCAGGGATGAAGTGATGGGGAGGAAGCTGCAGAAAGTTCTGGATAGGCTGTAAATGCAGCCTGCTTCTTCCCCTCTGCAGTCTTCATCTCCCCACCTGCACGCTGTTCCTGTGTTCACCCTATCTCAGCCTTCTCCAAACCTTCCCTTCAGACAAGTCATGGGATCAAATTGTAGTTGGGAGGGACTTCCCTCTGCACTCCCTCTGTCCTCCTCTTCCTACCTCAAAGTGAGTCTTTGCCTATCCTAATTGTTGTAAGGGCTTTGGGGCAGGGACTGTGTGCTCCTTGTGTTTCTGCAGAAACTCCTTAGCATAATTAGGGATCATTCTTGGTTTGTTCTGCCATAATAAAAGGGATTCATAATAATACTGCAGTAATTCACACCAGTCTTACTGCATTTCCTTCAAAGGAAGCACTCCAAAATAAGATGAGAGTAGATGAGATGAAGATCAGACCAGTTGTAATTACAAGTCTGCAATATCTCATTTTGGAGCAGAGCAGTTACATGCAGTAGTAACTTGGCCAGCTATTATTGTAGGGGAAAAACCTATACAAAAGCTATTTTTACATATGTCTCTGCAAAATAACCTCCAATATTCATCAGAGAGAGCATGATTAAAGGCTCTTGAAGCATGATTGGAGTTGCCAGTTTTCATGAGATAATTAAGATGCAGGTTTGGTATATATACATTCCAGTGATCTCATTATCTTCATTATTAATTAGTCTCTGTTCTTCACATTTCAGCTCCAGTTTCTTGTCATTAGGGTGACTTGCCTGTGAGTGATGAGTTAGTGAGATTCAGAGAAAAAAATTCTGCCTCTGGAACAGCAGAGGAGGTGCCAGCCTTTGTTCAGAATTGCTCCAGAGAAATTGCAGAGCTTTATACCAGATCAGCAGGTTGTGCTGCCATAAACCCTTTCAACAACATTCCCTGCCCAACATTTCCTGGCCAGGAGCCCCTGGTTTCAACAGGTACTCTGGGTGCTACTGGAAATGGAATCATGGAGTCATAGAATGGCTTGGGTTGGAAGGGTTCTTAAAGATCATCTTATTCCCAACCCGCTGCCGTGCCTCGCCCCCCTCACAGGAGTGGTTGTGATTTAGGCAGTTATGTGTTCAGCTCTCATCCTCTTAAGCACCCAAATATGAATATTTTCCCCAGATTTCCTCTGGCATGCTTCTGCAAGCACCTTTTTCAGGATGCATAGCACTGTCTGTGAGACCTGGCAGTACCAAGCATCCTTTTGTCAGTGTAGCCACCTCTTTTCTTTCCTGTGCTAATGGAGATAAAAGTTAACTCTCCATTATCACGTAGTTGTCAACTATCCCAACCTGGACGGGAGTCATGAGTACACTACTTTGCAAATACCTCTTTGTAAAAGTAGGCACGTGGCAGATGGGATTTAGGAAAAAACAGGATGAAATAAGGTGGAAGGTGGGTGTGAAGGAACGCCCTTCCGTTTTCAGGGGCCAGCTGTTGTGGCACTGGATGAGCATATCTGCCATTGTAGGGCTTTCCTTTGAAAAGCAGCAATTCTGCTGTCGACGGAGCCACAAAATACTCTGCTCCAGAGGGTCTCGATGTGCAGATCCTATTCATGCAGGCTACGCATGAAGCCTGGGGCGTGTTTCAGTGTCTATGGTCATCTGAGCAATTACTAACCTGCACAAATTCCTCAGCTGCCTGAAATCATCACAAGAGAATCGACTCCAATCCTCAAATGGGAAAAACGTAGCACGCAACATCTCCTCCCGTGGCGCTGCCTCAGTTTTGCTGCAGCTGCGAGTCGCACCAGGCTGCGGTCCTGGGCAGACAGACACCCTTCCCCTGCACCCTTGCTGCTCTCAGGCCTGTGTCACTCCCAAAATTAGTCCTCGTTCCCCCAAGGGGAGCCAGTGATGGCCACTTGTCCTCCCTCGGCCACAACAACACTTCCTTTTGTAGGAAACAAATCATAAGTCATATTAAACATAAAATTGTCACTTTACCATGAAATGTGTAAAAATAAGGGGGTTTGTCTCAATGGAGATCAAAGACAACTTATACCAATCTCCGCTTAATCAGGCTTAGCTTTAATGGAGTGAGAAATGGACCAGTATTATGGCTAGGATTATTACTTAATAAATATTTTATTATTTGTTCCTTAATAAGCAATGATTGTCTAAACCTTGTACGTTTTCTAGGACCTTCATGAGAAATGATTCTCTCACTGAGAGATTTGTGCCTTCTCAATTATTACTGTCTAATAAACGGCAAAGCCCTGGGTAGCAAACTGAGTGGCACATGCAGCTGGTGTACCACAGGGTTGTGCTTGTGTTCTTAACATCCCTGTTGTAATATTCATTTTAACTGTTGCTGTTTTATCTGTTTAATACTTATTTTACTTTTTGCCCATCACAAGCTACTGAAAGTAGAGCTGTGTTGGTTAATGGTTCTGTGTCAGAAACCATTTCACAATCCATTATACTGCCTGATCTACCTAACAATACAAACACTTCTGACTTGCATCTTTCAGGAAACCATCACAAAATGTACTGCGCAGGTAATTATTTCATTTATGATCGTTGTTTATTCTGCAGTAAACCCCTGACATGCAACTGTCTCCTTGAAATTGGATACTGAAAGGACAAGCAGAGTTTAGAAGTGTCCTATTTAATAAGCAGTGCAGTTGTCTGTCCCTAGATCTGTCGGGTAAAAATCGCTTTCCCGTTCATTTAGATTAATGAATGGAAGGATGTCTGGGAGGTGTTTTTGATCCCGGTTACACCGCTCGTTATCAGCTTCTCAGCGTCCCAGGAGGGCTCCCGAGCAGGAAGGGTCTGAGGCCGCAGTGCCACCACGGGGAGCTCGGGGTCTGCTGTGTCCCACGTGTTTGGGGGGACCTGCCCCGACTGAGCCCTGCTGAGCCCCGGTGACCTCCCTGGAAACGGGGGGACACAGCCCGTCCTGGCTGAAGCTGCACTCCGCTTTCATCTGCTGCTGTTACACTGAGCCTAAGGCATCCCCCACCCTTCCAACGCTGCTCTGCTCAGCAGAGAGGGAATTCTTTTCATTTTCTTTCAACGAACTGCGTAAAGGGTCAAGTTCAGTGATCGCTTTAAGCATTGCATATAAGAATTGAGGCTAATGAACTTCTTTATCTTCTCTCACTTTTTGAACAGCAGTATTTCACACTTAGAAGTCACTGGCTGGGATGAGAACCAGGGCAGGCTCAGGCAATACCTGGGACATGCCATTTAAAGTTGGTAGATGGATTTGTGTGGTGGGCTTGTGTGTGTCTGCTTTGGTCTGTTTTCTGAGAATTTCCTTATCCGCTGCTTCAGGTAACTCTTGGGCCTCCCTGGGAAATGCCCTGTCTTTAGATACAGTAAAATCCAAAAGATTTGAAGAGAGAAGTATAAAGCACTTCAATGATCTTTCCATGATTTACATTTACAGCATCTCTGTAACTCTGTATCTGAGCTCCATTACTGAAGTACATCCCAAAGAGCTTTGCCTCTTGAAATACCTGAAGGTAACTTTAAAAACAGGGTTTGGGATATGGCTGGATCCAGTGGCAGAGTAACAACTAGGAATTCTCTCCTTTACCCAGTCTTTCAGTACCATTAAGGCTGGGAGGGAGGTGCTTGTCTGCATTTGTGACACAACAGTGAAAACTGTCAGTCAGTAACGGCAGGGTTTGGGTCCGGGACAGGAGTTTTACAGTAATAATACCCCCTTCTGCCTCGGAGTCCTCTGCTGCAAAGCAACAGAGCAGATTTTCTTTCTTTAGTTTTTTACTCTATTAGCACAGACAGCACAGTAAACACAGTTCTTACGAGGTGTTGCAAAAAGGGAAGTTACACAACTTCTAAGAAGTGAAGTGAATGTAAAATAACGAAGTCAGTGTGACTGTTCTCAGCCTTTTTGTTTTGCTTCTCTTTATCTTGTAACTAAAGGGATTAAAATCAAGGACAAAACAGACATCACTTCCTAACAGGATCTGTTTTGCTTTGTAGCACACTGAGGGTGCTTTACATTGGCACCACCATCACGGGGAGGCTGTACATATGTTTTATCATCACTCTGTTGTAGGAATGAGGGTACACCAGGCACCCCTTGAACCTCGGTGTTCCCAGAGACTGTCCCTGCCTGGGGACCTGATAGCCTTTGGGAGCCTCGTCTGCCAGGGCAGCCCCTTCACTTCCCAGGCATCAAAAAAATTAAATTGCTTCATAAAAAGTCCTCTGTTGGCATCTCAGATGTGTTCCTGCAGACTCACCACCCGCAGGAAAGTTGCCCATGACCCCAGGGTGGGAAAGCTGGTGGATGCAGCTGCCCAGGGTGAGGTGATGCTTTATCTGCCCTTACCCAGATCTGCTCTGTGATCTTCTCTCCACACCCACCTTCCCCCAGACAACAGGTTTCTGCCCACCATAGGTTGAGAATTTATATATAATATGTATATATACATATATATACACATACATACACACACATATAGAATCATAGAATGATTTGGGTTGGAAACATTAAAGATCATCTACTTCCAGCCGCCCCCCTACTGTGGACAGGGACATCCTTCACTAGATCAGGTTGCTCTGAGCCCCGTCCTACCTGGCCTTGAACAATTCTGGGGATGGGGCAGCCACAGCTTCTCTGGGCAACCTGTGCCATGGACACACATAATTATATAAAATTATGTATACATATAAGATACACATAAATATAAAGCTAACGTATTTTATAAATGTATTTGTATGTAAGTATTATATAAAATAACATAATACGTAGAAAATTGGGGTTTAAGCCGAATTTGATTCCTCAGGAACCTCAAGCCACTTCCCCTCCCACCAGCAATTACAGATAATTTAAATTACGGATAGTCCTGAGCAACACCGAATTCTTTTTGAGCAAAGCCCAATACAAC
>VXAU01005047.1:1356104-1402174 GCA_013399695.1 Formicarius rufipectus | reverse complement strand
CGGGGCGTGGGCACCGCACCGACACCCCGGCGCCGAGCCAGGTACGGGCAGCTCGGCAGGAGGAGGCAGAGCCGCCCGGTGCCTCCGTGCGGGGTGAGCAGCGAGTTGGCCGCGGTGTTTTCGGGGGGGTTTCCACGTCGCAGCCCCTCCGTGGGTGATTCCCGCTCGGCCCCCGCGGGACTGCGGCGTGGGAAAAGGGGGACTCGTGCGGGAAGGGAGGTCCGTGCGGCTGCTCCAGCCGCTGGGGATCGACGAGCCGGGGGGGAAAAGCGGCTCGGGGCTTTTTGCTGCGATGTTTGCGTTTTTGTGAAATGCAGGAAATTGCAGGTAGAGCGAAAACCCTGCTGGTTGGTTGGTTGGTTGGTTGGTTGGTTGGTTGGTTGGTTTGTTTTCTTGTTTGCCAGAGGAGGGGGTTTTCGCTCCGGCGAAGTGTGTGCTGGAAGGTCGGGCTCGCTATGGAAGTGAGCAGGTCCAGGGGATACTGTTATATGGGAAAATGCAAAACCATAGGTGGCTGTCTGCAGCCCTGTGGGGTGGATTAGGGGTGTGGGGGAAGGAGATGGTCTTCCTGCATAACTGAACCTTGTATAGCACTCAGCTCTATCACCTGCATATGCTCAAATATCTAGAATTTAAAGCTTTAAAAGGGGAAGAGAAGTAAAAACTACTTTTTCAGGATGAATGCAAGCAAGGGGCTTGTTCTGTAATCATTTTCAGTGGCACTGGCAATGTGTTTGGATTGCCATTAGTTATTGTTGAATGTTTCTAACACCCAGTTGTGGTTCTGAATGCATTTGCTGGCTCTGGGATGATGGTGACATAGGCAGGAAAAAATGATTTGCGGTTGGTGTGTGGCTGTCACGACAGTGTGTGCTGGAACTGGAGATGCTGCCTGCAGCCCTAGGGTGGGACCCATGTTGCCCTGATGCCTCTGAGGGGCCTGTGTTAATGTGCTTGGCAGCACAAGAAAGCAGAGATCCTCCTCCTCAGCCCTCAGCGGTGGGAGTGCAGATGTGAACAGTTCCTGGCCTGGAGTTGTTTGTCGTGTCTCTGAAATGGAGAAGGGCAATTGTGCTTCTCTGTTAGGCAGAAGTGATCCAGACAGAGATCCAGGGGCAGACAAACACTGTCCTTGCTCTGTGTTGTGCTGCTGCTGGTTTTTGGAGTGGCAGCTTGATGTTCTTCCTTTGGGGGTAGCAGTTTCTTCATTGCTTCTGGCAGATTTGTAAAGTTGGTGGCTTTGGAGACACAGGTCACAATTTATTCTCATGTTAATTGGCTGATTTATCAACTTATGTTGTGCTGCTGCTGGTGATGAGAGAAAACTTCTGAACTGGGTTCAGAATAGGCTCCCTGAGCATTGGATCTGTGGCACCTGGCCTTTACACCAGAATAATTTGTGATTAATTTGCTCCCTTTTGATATGCTGTCAAAACTGCTTCTGTTGAAGATAGTCTTATTCCACTCAGATGGCACACTGAATATGGGTTTACCCCAGTGATTGATACTGGATTGCCCTTTGCTAATTCTGAGTGATTTTTCTGCCTGTGGACCCTCTGGTTTTTGGAGAGTTTGGAAATAACATGGAGTCACCCCACATGTGTGCAGTAGTGGGGAATATTGTTCATGCAGCTGAGTACAGAAGGAGAGATTGGAATTTTTACTGGCAGCATCTGCCCAAAGTGAGAGGAGCTTGTGCTGTACCCAACACTAGATGTGGCAGCCTTCAAGCAGTTTTAAAAACTCTTAATGGGCTTCTTTTAACTTTGTTGTTTGAAGAATTACTGCAAACAGAAGCAAGTCTCCCAGAAGCCACCTGATGTGCAGATGTTTCAGCTGTGGTTGCCTTGTCAGGGCTCTTAACACCAGGGTGGTTGGGGAATTTCTGCCATTTGCAAAGCCCACAAAACAAAACACTTCCCATGCCAAAATATTGTGGGGAATGGAATCACTTTGCTCCAGTTATTGATTAACCAGTTTAACAGATTAAACACTGTTACATGTGCTGAGCGTAGGTTGAGCTGAAGTTTCAGTTTTTTGAATACAGTGCCCTAGTGAAATAGTTTAAATGGTTACAAAACTAATTGTGGGGCTCTGCTGAACTAACCATTATCCAAACATTAATATTCTCAAATGCTCACCATGTTTGTGTAGCTGACCCCTTAAATTCTGAATTGCAGCATGATAGTGTCACTCCTTTTGTTCTTTAGTCGTGTATGGTGATTGCTACACTGAACAGAAGACAGGCTCTGTAAGTCCTTCCTGACAGCACAAAACAGTGCTTTGGGCACTGTGTTGCAGCAAATACTGCTGGTTAGTAGGAAGGGGTCTCTGCATATGGCTCTGCTTTGAATCATGTTTTCAGTAAGCAGACTGAGACTTATAAATGATTTCTACTTTGTTCCCATCTGCTTTGTCTGTGCAGGTTCAAGGGCAGAAATGTCTCCTGCCTATGTATATTTTACTGTATAAGTGAAAAAACACAGCTTGTTGACAGACCCAGAGTTTATGATCAGTGGGTTCCTAATTCATGTTTGTTTTGTGTCCAGCTCAGTGATGTGCTTGGCAGCCCTTCTGCAATTAATGCATTCATTTCACTGTAAGAAAGTAAAAGAGCAGGTCTGTGAGAGCATTTCTTTAAAAAGAAATGAAATGTCTTTTTATAAACGACGGGAAGACTAAACTTTTTTAAAAATCTGTGCTCATGCTCTTTGCTGGATAAAGGCTGCAATTCCAGTTATTCCTGCAGCAGAGACACTTCCACCTGTGGTTTGCCAGCCACCAGCTGAAGAGCAGCCAAAGTCCTGCAGCCTCTTCCTCCTCCTAATGAGGAGCTCTTCAGAGGCACTTCAGTGTTTCTTAAACATGAAGTGAAGTACCTTCTAGGCTTGTCTGCATTCAGAGTGACCAACGAACTCTGGGAAGTGTTGCTGTATAAACTAGAGCAAAGCCACATCCTTAATGCTTTCCCTCTGCTTGCCAACATAAACTAGTCATCATCAGGCATGGCTGGATTTCTTACTGTGCTGGAGAAACTCGAGATGTTTCTTTACCTCTTAGGGTCTGAAATTGCTCCCATTCCCCAAGCATCCCTCCCCTCTGGAGGCTGCAGTGTAATCTAATCTGGGTGGGTGGCAAGACAGAAATATGATTAGCGAGGCAAAAATCTTTTTTTCTTTGTTTTTCTTTAAATGGCTTTATTTCCCTGTGTTTGCTGGAGGCCAGACTTGCAGCAGTATGGAAAAGAAATGTGACTATTATAATTGTCATGTTCTTTGGGGGAAGGGAGTTTGACCAGTGTTCCTGTAAATAATTAGCTGAGACATAGGCAGAACTGTTCCTGCCTGGGACAGCTTCTTCCTGTTCTGTGCCTTGTGGTGCTCTGGAGGTGCCAGCAGTACCCTCCTTCTCCTGGCCCAGACACAGGCTGGGGCAGCACTAAATCAGCTCAAGGAACTCTTCACCCATTGCCTGCAGCACCCTCGGGCAAAGATGATGCAAGTTTTTTGTTATTTACTGAGCACCCGACTGGGTGACCTTGAGGCTTGTCAAGGAAAACATGTTGGCGTGTGAGCCGAGTTGTCTCCTGAGCAGCGAACACCAGTTATAAAGAGCATCTTGTAACTGCAGAGTTGGTTAATTAAGGAACTGAACTGAGTGCTGGACTCTGCTTTAGGCTTAAAATAAAGACATTTCTTTGCAAGTAGCCTCCAGCTCTCTTTGTCCTGATAGAGAGGTGTTCACTTGTAGCCTTGCTTCAAAATGAAGGAATCTGACTGCAGCTCTGACCCTTGGTCTTTAAGGCTGGTCTGTACTGGGGGTCTTTGGGGTGCCTTTAACCATGAGCTGCATCTCTGTGCTTCCTGGGGGAGGAACATGGGGACATCTGTGGCCTCCCTAATTTTGCCACCAAGTGTCCATGCCAATGGAGTGGTCAGTGCTGCTTCCCACAACATGCCAGAGCTGCCCCGCGGGGCAGGTTCAGCAGGGACAGGTCGGAGCATCAGTCCCGGGCAATGAACCCTGGTAAGAGTTTGACGTTTTCTGCCCTCCCTCCCTGCTACTGCTGTTCTGACTTTTTAAAAATAGAATAAGAGTGTCTCATCTCAAGGCAAAGGCTTCTCAAGAGGGTTAATTATGTCACATTTATTATCTGATGTGCAGATCTTTTTTAGGCAAATATGAGTAATTTTTTTGGTTGCACACCAGCTTTTATAAGCCAAGGTGTGCAGCACCCCCACACCTGCTGCAACGGTGAGGCTGAGTTGCCTACAGCTCATTTCAACGCAGAGCTGCCAGACCTGGGTGTCCTGTCCCCTGGAAGGGGGTGGCAGGGGGGGTACCTGCTGTGGGCTGTCCCAGCAGTTCACTGTGTGGTACCAGTCTGCAGAGCTCTGGCACCTTGCACAGTCACAAGCATTTCACCCTAGAAATGTTACCGGAGACCTTTCTGGTAATTAGGTCTTGTTTCTGCTCTTACTGGAATGGACACCTTGGGAGTTTCCTGAGTGATGTTCGTGCCATGCTTGTGGTGTAGCAGCATGGTGCCGCTTTGCACCCCTTTTTCAGGGTATGTGAAAGAGAAAGGAAACTGTCTTGCAGCTCAGAGTGAAAGAAAAAGGAAACTGTCTTGCAGCTCAGAGCTGAATGTGCCCCTAAGCAATGTTGGAACAAGGTGCCAGACGATGTGGTGGGTTTAATTCTGAGCTCTGGTTGCTACGCTGGCTCCCTCCGTGCTGAAGGTGATGTAGTATTTGTCCTAACACCGCAGATCAGGATGGGTGGTTTTCATCCTAAGGATGAAATGCCAAGGAGCAAAGGGAGGATGCTCCTTGCTTTGATGAACCTCCAGTGATGGCTGATGAGTGTGTGATAGTCCAGCAGTGGGAAGCAGCCCAGGCAGTGATGGAACTCAACTTCAAAAGAAAGGGAAGAGCTTTTTTTTTTTTTTTTTTTTTTTTTTTTTTTACTTTCTTTAAAGGATCAAATTAGCAGTCTGCTAAAATGTTTTAATGTTAAAACTTTCAGAGCATAAACAATGACCTGTGAAAAGGAGTGCTTGGATCTGGACCCTGTGCATGATGAGGTCTGGCATCTCTATTATGGCCAATTAAAGTGACAGGTAGCAGAGTGTACCCACTTCTGACTCCTGCCGTTCCCTGGCTGGCTCCAGGCTGCACACGCCCTTTCTCCACTGCCTTGGAAAAGGCACGGCAGCCTGAACTCCCCACCCAGAGCACAAAGCAGCCTTTCAGAGCCCCTGTGCCCTCTGCTCGTGTGGTTCAGCAGGAGCAGCCCAGAGGCTGAGGCTTGGTCTGTCAGTCAGAACCTGTTGTCCTTGAATTGCACCATTGTGTGAGGTCCAGATGTTCTCCTGCAGAGGCTGGCAGTGCACTGCAGCACAGGCAGACCTTGCCCTCTGGGGGCTCTTCACTGGCTTTCTAGGATGCTGTCCAGCACTCGATCCTGGATTTGTATTTCAGGAATAAACCTGCCCCTTCCAATACCCACAGCAGCACTGTGTGAGGCTTTGCTTTAGACTGAGCTTCAAATACTAGATTTGACTAACAAAGCAGTCAGAGGAAGCTATTGAATTGAACAAACTAACCCATGGCCCTGAAAGAGCTTTTTATTTGAACAGCTTGATAAATAACTATCCTCTGCACACCAGTCTTAAACTCGGAGAGATTTTGTCCTCCCAGCTGCGTGGGGAGACTCGGGGTTCTTCCATGCTGCAGGAGGAGGTGGAAGGAGTTCCTGTGACTTCCTGCCTCCCCCATCAGCCTACCTGCGAGCAGCCCCTGCTTTGCCCTGTGCATGGCCACAGCTGTGTGGGCGAGAGGGAGCCAGATGTGGGCGAGAGCTGGTGGGTGCTCGCTCACACCGCAGCTACAGACGCACATGTGTGGTCTCGCTCAGTGCTTCTGCATTTTCCTCTTCTGTAGTTTCCCCTCAGATCAAAGGGTAGATCAGCACCTCCCCACCTCTACCAGACAGCGGAAAAGGGAAATACCCTGGGAAGAACCCGTGTTGATAAAAACAAACAAACAAACCCAAAAAAACAAAAACAAAAAAAAGTTCATAGCCCGCTTGGTGTAAATATGCAAATGTTTGTAGAGGAGTGGCTGTTTCTAAGACACATTAGTGAGAAATGCTTCACACCCTTCTTTGTCACCCAGTAATTAAGGGAATGTTTGCCTTCCACTGCAGTGGCTGCTTAAATAAAGATGAGAGCGCCTGGATTTTCTCTTACGATGGATGTGCAGCAGTAAGCAGCAATCATCTGAGACCCAAGCCTGGCACACCTCCCCGTGGCACCTCTTCCTTCCCAGTTGTGGGGAAGTGGCTTTCCCCGCACTTTCGGTGGGGGGAATGGAGAGGGTGCAGGACTCAGCCTTGGCAGCTGCCCCACACCTGGCAGATTCCGGGAGTCAGAGTGCAGGCTGGGGGCGTGATCCCGGCGAGGGAAGTGCCGTGGCTGATGTTCATGTGCTATTTCTTGTTCCTGGTGGTGTGTGGTGGGTCCAGCTCTTACCAATCAAACTGCACACTGGTGGGGCGCCTGGATCCTCTTTTCTTCCCTGTCTCCTCTGTCATACTGTGAAGCTGTCTAAATGTCAGGGGTGCTGGTGATTTGGCTGTGATGGGAGTGAATTTTAATGAGGTTTTCTCTTCAGCATGAATGTATTGACGCAGGCATGTCATGTAGCCTGTCTGTCAGCCAAGTTGCTAGCTTTCAGCTGCTTTATATGCATAGTTTAGGATCGCTTCCAACCTGGGAAAGCCTAGTCAGGTCACTGCAGGGCAAGGCAGAGCTGTATTCCCATACCCACCTAATGCTGACACCGCTCTCCTGACCCCCAAGGATCAGAAGGAATCCATGGGAATCGCTGTCTTCTGGCTCCCGCTCCTGTTTGGGGTGGCTGCTGCAAAGGCAGGCTGGGCTTACTCATCTGCCTTCAATGCAGCCACACAATCGCCTCTTTCGAGGAAGGGAATTCATTAGTTTCTGTGAAGTGGCCCTGGATCTGTGGGCAGCAGGTGCTTCTATAGAGCAAACTGTTGCTGAATATTCAGCAGTTGCCGTACAAGCGTCTGGCCGGCTGCCTGTGAAGCACTTGGAGTTATCTTGAGCATCCGATGAGATAAAGTGCAAAGCACTTACAGGTTTGAAGCTGCCCGCAGCGATGTTGTGTTGATGGTATTTTAACGTTCAGGGCTCAGGTTTTGCATTTTTTTTTTCTTTTTAATGTGACTCTTCCAAGATCATAAGCAGCAACTTATCTCTTTTGACTCAGCCAACAAAGGGAACTGCCTAGCAGAATGACAGCCACAGTGATTCATATTCAAGGCGTCAGAACCTCATTCTCTTACTGGTTTAGGCTAAGGACATGTGCATTGGAAACAAATGACTCAGGCTGGAAGTGTCTCTTCATTGTGAAACTTTTTAAAGTCTTCTTTAATTCGAGTTAGCTCTTTTAAGGGTACCTGAATAACACTTGTCTTGCCAACCTCTAATTTGGTACATGGAGTACTGTAGGTATTTAAGCTATGAAAGAATAATTTGAGAGGTTAAGGTGCACAATCAGTCTTTTTCTTTGCTCTTTTTAGCAGTTTAATTTCTATAGGTGTGGTCTGCAGCTTATGTTACATGGCATCACTGAAAGTATGGTTCTGTGAGAAACTGTGATCACCAAACAATTGCAGCTTCAAATAACTCTCAGCTTTAGTCAGGAAGGTGTGGGTGCCTGTATATTATTTACGAGTGACATACCCCATTTCTCTTCTCTTGTGGTAGCTTATTTACCTTGTATTAGTTGTTTTAAAGGTGCTTTGCTTGTGTTCTCCTACTGGTTATTCAGGCCACAGAAGGAAAACCTTTAATTAAATGTGTAATTGTGACAGTTGCACTGAGGGCTGGTTTCACCAAGGAGCTGAAGAGACACCTCAGTGGTGTTACCCTTGCTTCATGCTTTATAGGATCTGCATGAGAGGTGTAGGGATTCCACACCCCTAAACTCTTAAAACTTAATAGCAAAGCATGTGGTTCCTGCCCACAGAGACCAGGCATCAGCACAGGGACTGTCACTGGTCCCTTCCGTCTTCCTGAGGTGGTGTTAGCACCCATTGGAGGGCACTTGAGCACTTGAAAACATGAAACAGCAGCTGATGCAGCTGCTGGAGCTGAGCCTTCCTGGCAGGGTTGTTTGTTGGTGCTGCTTGCCTTGCAGGGGCCGGGGTCTCCAGGGGGTGATTTGGCTGCTGGGCACTCAGAAGAGCGGCTGGGACGTGGTTCCCAAACATCCCCTTGGTTTGTGCCAGGCACTGGGGTGGGTGCCAGCTTTGAGCAGGGATGTGGGGTCTGCTTTGCCTGCTGGGAGGAAGCAGCTGATGGGGAGCTCCTCCAAGGGCTTGGCTGACCCATGTTCCTCATTCATCCAGTCCCCATCAGTCCCTGAGCTCCCCACAGCTCGGGGGTGGGATCAGCAGCCGGGAGAGGTCCCAAGTCTTGCAGTGAGGCAGTTCAGACCCTGGAAAGCAGGTGTTCAGCCTTACGGTGGGTCATCACCTCCAAAAGTGTAGGAACAGAACAATTACACTTTGGAAAAGAGCCCCAGGTTCTGAGCAGGCTGGGTCAGTGCAGTCTGAGCTGGAGCTCAGCCCTCCCATACAGGTGTCTGTGTGAAGGTTAAGTTGCCAGACAGTGACAGGGGAGAGGAGTGAGCCCTCAGCCTGTACAGATGACACTGCACATTTCATTGCTAATGGACTCTTTTTAAAGAGCAGCTCAGCTATTATTAGAAAAAGCAAGTGTGTGGTGTTACCTACAGAGAGCAAAAAGGGAGTCTTTGTGGTCTTATTGACCTTTACTTTTTTTGTGTTAATTCATTTAATACCAGTGAGATTTTCCTGCTATAAAAACTTGCTTAAGCAGACATTTCTCCAAAACCTCTGGAAAAGACGTGCTAATTGGGAGCTTCAGGGATCCACTATGTGTTCCTTTCTTTCCCTCCTGGATCAGTCTTTTACCAGCTGGTGCCATTCCATAACAGCAGTCAGGGCTTTATTGCATTAAACTGGTTAGGAGAAATGGGAGCTCTGTGCCTGTGGGGCTCAGCGGGCGGGAGGAAACTTCGGGGAAATGTTAGATAAACAAACACTCCTCGGCACTTCTGAAACATTTTAATTGCTCTTAACAATATTTGCTTTTCTCAACACCTCCTGTAAAGGTCTGACTGCTGGTGCTGTTTATGGATCCCAAGGTGCTTTGCAAGGAGCAGCAGTGGCGTTGTCCCTGCCTGCTGGTGGTGGTGCAGGTCAGGTGTGCTGCAGACCCCGGGGCTAAGACAGGGCCAGGACAGGGTCTGGGCTGCTGTCCCACCTGCCACAGCACCCTGGGGATGAGGGACCCTGGCCCTGATGAGATGCCCTGGCTCAGAGTTATAAATTGCATTACTGCATGAGTCAGCATGGCTTCAATAGATACCACGTGGTGTAAACCAAGGGTAAATAAACCCTTTTGACATCTCTGAGTGATACCTAAGGGAAGTTTCAGGTGTAAGCGCCCAATATCTGCTCTCAGTGTGTACCTGGAGAAGACTCAAACACAGCAGGAAATGCTGTGCCTTTTTTTTTTCTGTGCTTGGGTGCTCATTAGTTAATGAGGTTTGAGCAGGTGGGGTTGTTTCAAATTTCTTCAGCTTCCATATGCTGGGACCTTTCAGAGTTAATATAAATTGGTGTTCCAGGAAAGAAATGGACGGTGAGACCTGTGTGTGAAATAGTAGGTTTTGCAAATGTTAAAAAGCTGCAGCTTCTGTCTGATTGTTCTCATGCTGAAGTGAAAAAGACACAGAGCACAATTTGTGCCCTCAGCACAGAACATCTCTGGTTCTGCAGAAGGGGTTTCAGCCTCCTTGGCTCAGCAGAGGAGTGTCCAGAGGCTGGGGGGGGGGGGGCCTGAAGCTGAGCTGTGACAAGTGGTGCCACTGTGCCAGTGTCCCAGTGAAGGTGCTCAGCAGAAGGGCAGGGGATGCTGGCAGTGGTGCCAGGCTGCCAGTGCCTTGGGATTCCTGGGGAAGGAGGTGGGCAGTTCTGCCTTAACATGAGCTATATCCATGACTGAAATGCTCCATTCCTTGTGCCAGTGAACTGAACTTTAAAGGCATGATTGTCTCCACTTGCTGGCAGTAGCAAAATGGTCAGGCTGCCTGTGGAGCTTCCAGGTGAGCTTTGGAGCTCTGAGTCTCAGCACTTGCTCTGGAGCTTTGAGTTCTTGGTGTCACACTGCATGGGAATTGCCAAAGCAGCTCTGTGTTGCTGCTTATAGGGGCTAAGATTTTACTCTGTCCTTTGATTTTTTTCAGTTAAGAATTTTCATATGTCCTTCAGGGACAAGCAAATAGAATCCAGCTTGTCTTGGCTAATGTGAGTGTTCGTGGGGCAAGAAGGGGAGGGAGAGGATGAACAGCAAGAGCAAAGGGTTGCATTAATGCGAATGAGGTTTTAGTTGATATTTAATCAAGACGTGGTTCCAGGAAGCAGGAACAGATGATTTCAGCCTTTTTTTCCCAGCTCTCTTAAATCTTTCATTATCACCAAGACTTACCATAAACATTTTAACCCCTACCAACTCTTTTTTCACCTTATATATTTTTGCCCATCCTCAAAGACAGAATAAACTGTTAGGCTTATCTGGTTTGCTTTTGTTTAATCTATAATATTATTCACATGACTAACTTTCAGTGACTTGTGTATTATCTTCTTTCAAAGGATGTCTCATTTTGTTATGAAACTTTGGGGATATTCATTACTTCAAGTGCATTTCTTTTTAGTAAATTAGGACAGAATTGGCTGCATTTTATACCTGGATGTTGTGTCCTTCTCTCCCACATAATCAGAGACAGTATTTGAGCCCCTCTGGAAGGCAGGAGCTGCCTCAGGGGCTTGCGGGACTTGGCTTTGTAAAGCAGGTTGGCTTTTTGTTTTATGGCTTTTATTCAGCATCACTCTTGCTTACCAGGGCAGAGTCAGAGGGTGACTTATTCCTTCTCCCGTGTCTGCTGAACTGCCTTCAGGAGTGATGTGAATTGACTCCCAGCTCTTCTCTTGCCAGGGTGGTGACATCCAGGACTGTGCCTACCTGGACAGCGAGCCGGAGCTGTTGGCGGATGAGGACGGGATGACTCTGGCGCAGCAGGAGGTTCACCATGAGTCTGACATGGACAGTGCCATCGAGAGTGCCCAGAGCTCTGAGGCTTCTGACATCTGTCAGGACAAGGATGGTGTGCTGGGGGGCCTCTTCCTACCCACTGACAAGTGAGTGCTGGTGTTGCTCCGTGGCAGCTCTGCCCCAAGGCTTGTGCCGGGAGGGAGGAGCCCTCGGGTGGCTGCTGTGGGAGGCTGAGGGTGCCTGGTGGATTTAGAAACTTAGCTGCCATTTGCAATGTAAGGGAGATGGATGTGGAGGTCCTGTAAGTGGCTTGGGTCGTCTCAGTCCTGGCTCCTTCTGGTGTGTTCTGAGAGCACTCACACGACTGGTGTGTTGAAGTGAAAGCGTTGGGTCTCTCTGGGATGGATCACTGCGTTAGTGTCCCCCAAAACTTTGGATCTTCTGAGTTCCCCTAAGCTTTATATGGTGGAATTCGAACAAATACTTCCTGCAAAGCAGTTCAGTGTGGGGAATGCTGCTTTAGTCTTTTGTACAGCTAGTTTCCTGATCATGTGAGCTCTGCAGATTTGCTTGGCAGCTTCATGTACCAAGTTAATTCTTTGTGTTTCTAATTTTCCATAACCTTTAGTGTTCAACAGTAAATTGTGTTTAACATGGGGTGTCCTGGCATGTGCATGTGTAACCATAGTTTGCTGTTAACCCCAGTGTCTCTGTAATCCTAACTTGACCCTTTCCAGGTGTGTACCTGGGGGTGTTGGTTAAAGATGACCGGGGTGGGAAAAGGACCCAACTTGATTTAATCCTGCTTCGAACTGAGTTAACACAGTACCACAGGACAGAGCCCAGCTGGGCTTGCTTTGTAAACCTCTGCCTTGTCTTCCCTATTTTTGGCTTATCATCTTGATTTGTGCCTCCTGAGCTTCGTTCATTGCTAAGGCAGACTTTCTTCTCTCCTGGGCCTCCTTGGATGCTCCCTGTGCAGCCTCATTCCTGCCTTCCTCCTGAATTTCTGAGCTAGTTGAGTTCTGACCTTTTCCCATTTGCCCAAGCAATCTCAGAGATTTATCAAGATAATTACAGTTTCCATCAGCTCTTTATCAAACTTTTCTCCTTTGCTTGCCATTCCCAGTTCTCCAAAGCCCCATCCTTGCAGTGACTGACTTTTACCTGTGCTGTGTTTGAAATGAGTGTCTTTCCTGCCAGCTGTGCCAGTCAGGCTCTTGTGAAGGGGGTGGGGAAGGCATTGTGCATCCTGTACCCTCCTTCTAGGGCAGGCAGGAACTTCTAAGTGCTACTGTGCTACTACTAATAGACCTTGGTTTGTCCTCTGAGACCTCCTCAGCTTTGGTAAATCTTTGGGAAAACACTTGGGAAGCTTCACGCAGAACAGGAGATAGCTTTAAAAGAACAAACAAACAAAAACCTCTCAACAAATCAGAAAAAAAAAAGCTCCAAACACCTGAAAGTTTCCTTCAGAAAGTGTTAGAATGAGGAAAATCATCTGCTTTTAGCAACTCCTCCTCAAATGACTGTGATTCCTAGACCTCCAGTCCTGGTGGAGGTGTTAGGAGGAGTTTCTTCCCAAACGGACTTAGTGCAACTACACTGAGTTGCAAACAGCAGTTGCAGCTGCACAGATCTTAAGTTCTGCCAAAAATCTGATACTGATCAATACACAGGATGTCCATGGCACAGCAGCACTTTGTGAATAGATGTTACTGTGGTGTGGAGCTTCTCGCTGATCCCCCAGCCAAGGAGCCTTGTTAGAGAAGTTTCATCTATTTCTAGTGTGAATATTCCTATCTTCATCCTTTAATAGTGTGCCAGGCTTGACTTGCCCTAATTTCTGTTAATGTGAGTTAGATAAATGAGTTGCAGGTTTTAAATGGATCTAATCAAAACAGGAGAAACAAAAGAGCATACATCTGAAATGTTGGCAGGCTTCCTCTTCTACTAATTGCTTTTGGAGGGAAGGGATATGCAAATAATGCCTGCCAGAGGAACACTGGTGCATCTCTTGTTTACAGCTCACCGGTGTAGTATTACGGGAAGAGGAATCTCCCTGTAGAGAGGTTGAGAGGCTCAAGGTAGACTCAAAAGAAACCTGGGAGGAAATGCTTTTGAGGTGCTGGAGAACATCAACGGGCAGTTACTGTCCCATGGCTCAGCTGGTGGAGCTGAAGATGCAAACACTGTGCACTGAAGCAAAGGGAGTGGAAAACTCAACCCAATCTGCACAAAGTGCCAGCATATTCCGTCAGTGCCTTGTCTGTACTGCAGAGGCCCTGGATTCTGCTTTGTAGTGGGAAGAGCAGTGTGTTGGGTGATGTGAATCATCATTTCAGGCCTTCCACGAGGGTTTTCTGTGGGGGGAAGGTTTGTTTGTAAGAACTAGTTGTATGGGAACTTGGTGGCTTGTCTCTGAATGCCCTACCAAGGTGGGAGCTGAGCAAACCTGTGTCGAATCTCTGCCTCTGCAGGGCAGTCCACACTCAGGGCAGAACACTGAGCACTCTCTGCAGCCATCGTGCTCTGTTTTATTAGATGTGATGTGCTCAAAACTGCTCTGCCAGCTGCTTTGCTGTGGTGCCTGGCTCTGCTGATCTGTTTACCTGTGTGCCCTTTCTGTCTGAGGTGGGGCTCTGCCATTCCATGCCTGTTTGACTTTATTTTAGGTACCTCTCTGGTAGTTAGACAGCCTTGTCTTGTGGTCCTTATCTCCCGTGAAAGACACAATTTGTCACGGTGGAAGGAAGGGCAGAACCTCTCTCCCTTAGGTCACATCAGTAGCTTTAGTGATTCTGGTGTGTGGTGAGCTGGTGTTTGTTTCTGATCACACAAGACAGTGGCTGGAACTCGTGGGGTGTGGGAGAGGGTTTATCAGGATTGCTGGGAATCTCCCTGATTGTGGAACAGAGTGACAGCCTCTGTCTTGCACATGTTCCTCTCACTATCCCGTGGGCTTTGGAGTTGTCTGCATGGTTCCTGCAGTCAGAGCAGAAGTCCCCACGTGGTCTTCACCACCACCTGGAAATAGTGACTGAGAATCATCAAGGTGTGCTCTCTAAAGTAGAATGGCTTGTGTGGATGCAAACCTGTCTGAGGTAGCTTGTTTGTAGGTTCCCATGCTCGTGTCCCTCAAGGCACTGTGTCAGATGTGTTTAGCACTTGAGGATTTTGGCACAAAGTAAGTGGGGTACAACTTCCAGTGAGGGGACAAGCTGTGAAGGTGGAAGACTCCATGTGAGGTGAGGTGCTGTCCAAGTCGGCCTTCGAGATGTTTTGACCTCTTGTTTCAGGTCAAGTCCTCACAACCCTTCTGCAGCATCTGACCTCTCCACTTATTCCACCGCCTCTCTGATCAGTAATGAAGAACAATTTGAAGACTATGGGGAAGGAGATGATGTGGATTTTACTCCCAGTAGCCCATGCCCTGATGATGAGACCAGAACCAACGCCTACTCTGACCTTGGCTCATCTGTATCTTCCAGGTTGCTCCTTATTCATTAACAAACCATTTCTCATTTTTATTCTTTTCTGAGCATGGGTGACCAGAGCTTATACTGGTTGCACAGACTCACCCTAAAAGCAAAATGTTATCAGTTCATTTTCTGCCTTCCAGTTGTCAGACTGCATTTAATAATAAGAGCTATAGCAAATAAGATGTTTCTGGTGACCTCTGTTGGGTTCTGTTGAAATAACTGGGCTGTTTTGCTTCTAGAGATTTCTTTGTATTGCAGACAATAGGTTCCACAGTTCAGGGCTAGTACTGGAAGGGACCTGCTGCAGGATGGAAACCAGTTTAGCATTGTGCACCAACCCTGATAGAATAAAGACTTACACGAGAGCTGTTTCTCTTTAGTGTTCTGATACTGCAAATTCTTAGCACTGCTCTGTGAGGGGAAGTGCTGCACACAGACAGGGGGTTATCATAAGCAAGTAGCTGCTGTCTGGTGGGAGCTAGAAATGCCACAACAGTGCACTGGTTTCCTGCATGTGACCTCAGTCTCTGCAGCTCTTACATCCTGTGACCAAGTGAGTTCCAGATTTCACAATCCTATCCCAAGCAAGGGGATGGGGGAGCAGGGTTGGGAAGAACTGAGCAAGAAGGTTCTCTAGGATTTGTCTGCTTGGATCAATAGCACACAAAGGTCTTGTGCTTCGTTGCTAACACAGGACAAGCTCACTGCATCCTTCTGTTCTGCATGCAGCCCCCGCATGCTTCCCTCTGCAATCCAGCCTTGCCACCTGTGTCATGCATGCAGAGCCAGCACCCCTCTCACTGCCCCTTCATGAGGATGGCTTGTGTCCTTCATCCCCTCCTTCCTCAGGTTTATATAGCCCTTTCCATTCTCATTCCTGGGGCTCAGTGCACTTCATGTCATGATTACTCTCTTTTATTTGAGTTTATTTTCTCTTTGTCATTCCAAGAGCTGCTGTTACTTCCTCTTTAGACCTATGTCCACTTCTCCCTCCTCATTCCAAGGTTCCTTTCATCCTACCATCTGAGGGGGTTCGTGTGACTTCTTACCAAACCACTCTGTTTTTCATCTTCCTGTCTTTCTCTTGGAGAAAAGACTCTTCAGTTTGCATGCCAGACTCTAATGGGAAGATGGGCAAGATGAGAGGAGGGCATTGCTGAGGTGGAACATATAAATGCAGCTGTCTTTGCTACTGCATCACAGTGGACTCTCTATGCCTTTTGCTATTCTTCTGGTCACCCAAACTGGCTCTTTCCACCCAGATCCTCTAGAAAGCCTCAGCTCAGTCAGATAGACTTGCCCTAAGACAGAACTCTCCATCATCAGCTCTGAATTAGTTGGCTGTGGTCAGAGGTGATTCTTCAAGTCCCTTATCTGGGATTCTGCCACACAGTGGAGAGGAAAGCCTGTTGTGAGTTGGTTCCTACAGCCAGTAACATCTCTCCTTTCCTGCAAACAGTGCTGGCCAAACCCCCCGAAAAATGAGGCATGTTTATAACAGCGAGTTACTGGATGTGTACTGCTCACAGTGCTGCAAAAAGATAAATCTCCTCAACGATTTGGAAGCCAGGCTGAAAAACTTGAAAGCAAACAGGTAAGCAGCCTATTGCACTGCTTTTGGCAATGCCCCCTGGAAATGGCACCAGTTAGTACCAGGAGGAGAGGAAGAGTGAGCTCTCTCCTTTCCTGTATCCCATTCTGTCTTACACGTGTGTTGTCCTTACAAAACAGTAAGAAATTTAGAGTTTGACATCTAGCCTGAAGCAAAATGCTGTTCTTCATTAGCTAGTAACTCTTTTTCTGAATTAAGGTGCAGACAGCATTAGTAAACTCAAATATTTTAACCAATGAGCTCTTTGATTGCAGAATGAGAGTGATATTTCCAGGCTTTTTCCCAGGAAGTGAGATCTGCTGTGCTGCTTAGTGCATATCTACAGTTAACTACTGCTTTCTCCAGGTGGGAAGGAGGGATCTGCAGATCCTTAGCTAATGCATGGAACCTTACATACACCTCTCCTAAAGCTCCTGGTCAGCAGAGGTACTTTGTTCCTGTAGGATTTATTTTTTTAAAACCTCAGGGGAACTTGGAGAATTATAAACTCTTATGGCAGAAGTTACTTTTGGGATTCTTTGCAATTCCAGCTTTTTCCTTATGTTTCTACCTCTGCTGCTCCATCCAGTTCTGAGCTGTGCTGAGCACTTGGAAAGTGCTTCCAACAATCCTAGGGTTTTTTCAGGGAATTATTTGGTGGGATTCTAGCTCCCCCTACAAACGGAATGTGAGTCCTGCCTGTGGGCAGAACCCCTGGGACAGGGCACACTGCACTGCTGCTTCTCTTGCTGGCACAGCTGCACTTGCCATGAAGAACGTTCCTGCCCTACAAGGTCTGCCAACACCCAGAGCGTGACCCACCAGGGCTCTGGGAGTGTTTGAGGAAGGCTGTAAATGCCTGGCTGAAAGGGAGCAATGCCCTGGCAAAGAGCTGTGGCTGTGCACACTGAGATGTGACATCCCCCTCCTGGGAGATGCAGCAGGATGTTTGCAGTGCTGGTGTCTGCAGTGGGGACCTTTGTTTAGGGAGCAGCAGTCTCTGGGTGCACAAGGGAACGGTGCAAATGGAAAGCACCTCAATTCCTGTGCTGAACTGGGAAGCATTAAGGGGAGGGATAAACTAACTGTTTATAAAACATCTAAAACCTGGGAATCCAGACTATATGTCCATCACTAACTCAGTGTCCCATTGTGGTGTTTCTAATGTTAGTTTTGCTCTGATTTACACTGACAAATCTCTGCTAAACGTAACAGTATTTGCAAATTGACTTATTAATTATCACAGTAATTTGTGGCTTTACTCATCTTTGCATTGTTAGTAAATGCAGCTTTTGATTACATTGTTAAAAAATATTGTTCACAGAATCATCTTTTGACTTGGCTAAAAAGGTCAATATTATATGTTGTTGTGCAATTAAAATTGAATCTAATAAGTGTTTAATTCTTGTATCGTTCCTTCTGTATCCATGTAGCCCTAACAGGAAAATATCAAGCACAGCCTTTGGAAGGTAAGAATCTTCTTTCTGTGAATACTTGTGGAATCACTAGCAACAGCTACATAAGTGGGAAGGGGGGAAGAGACTAAAAATAAGTTTAGAAAACAAAAATTTGCCAAGATAAGTTTTCAAAGGAAGGGGCCTGTGTTTGGGTAAGGATGTTACAGAACATGGAAGCCACTGCAAGTCTTGTAGCAGACCTCTGAACTGGAAAGAACTCTTAAAAACATTGATAGTTGCTTCTTTTTCTGACAACTTTCTTCCTGCATACTGCTATTCCATTACTCCAGGTTTTGCTTTAACCCTCATAGTGTGGGCCTTGTTGTTCTTGCCAAAATGCAAAGGAAAGCAAGAGCACCCCTTTAAAAAGGACATACAGAATTGTCATCTTACTTTGACTGAATGAGCCGGCCCTGGGCTGGGGAGGCCTGTGGAGGTCAAGAATGTTTTGGATAATCTCCAGTGTTATGTATTCTGACGCTGTTCTGCAGTGGCAACTGCTTGAGATTTCTTTTTTTTCTATTTGTTTGGTTTTGGCTTTGTTTTTTTTTAAATTCTTACTCTGACATTTTCTAGGTTAACTGCTCCAACCACTGTGCAGTGGTGACCTTTTTAAAATTTCTAGTAGGGCAAATACAATTCAGTACATAGTGTGAATAAGACTAAGTATTTTTTGAACTATGTTAATGCTGGTGGCAGATCCTATCAAAAGGAACAAAGAACCCACTCCCCAGAACTAATGTCATTGACTGTGCTCAGTATGACTTCATTTAGCTACCAGTCCCTTGTAAGACTTGTGCTTAAACAGTTGTAATTGTCACTGAAAGCATTGCATAGATTTTAGCATCAGATGTTCAAAGGCTGAAGCCAGACTTTGTCTTCCCTCCTCATCAAGGAAAATAACTATCCTTCTGATCTTTCAGACAACTCTTCCACAACAGTAACTTCAGCAGCAGTAATGGCAGCACAGAAGACTTGTTCAGAGACAGTATAGACTCCTGTGACAATGATATCACTGAAAAGGTGAGCAGCTGTGTGCCTTGTGAGCAGTGGACCCAGCCTGACCCTGCTGCAGACCTGCATCACCTCATGAAGCTCTTGCTCACACTTAACCATGGTCTGAAGTAGCTCGTTCAAAGTTTCCTTGACATTCCATTTATGTTATGCCTTAGCTTTGCAGTAGTGCGAGAGCTGTGCAAGCACAGACCTAGGCATTGTGTTAGTGCTTCTTTATGGTGTGGTTGCATTGATCACCTTCAGGGAAGATGCAGGGGCTGGGGAACTCAGAATTTTGGAGTTTAATTTCACTGCTGGCTTTGCAGAGAAATATACCCCCTTTAAAAGGGTAGAAAATAGCTAAATGCCTGTTAGGAACAGTGCAGGGGCTTTGGGGGAGAGATTCACACTCTCAATTCCTTTCTACTTCCCCTTCCAGGTAACATACCTAGAGAAGAAGGTGACAGAACTGGAGAATGACAACCTGACAAATGGTGACCTCAAGAGCAAACTGAAACAAGAGAACACTCAGCTAGTTCACAGGTAACAGAGCACAGAGCCAGGTCCCCTTACCATGGCAGAGCAAAGCCAGAGCATAGTTGCAGGGAAGGAGCATCTCTACCTGTAGAATATAACCAGTTCTCCTTCCTTAATGCTGGCAGATGAAATAAAGCTTCATTTGAGAAGTCAAGTGGAACAGAACTGCCTTGCTAAATTTTCAGCAAGCAGAGGTCTTGCAAACAAGTGTGTTGAACAGAGGTGTTACTGACTTGTACAGAGCAAGCTCTTTGGCTGTAAGAAAGGTGGCTGGGTTTTTCTTCTTGCATGTAGCAAGAGCAGAAGGCTGGGTTATAGACCCAGCTTCTTGAGACTGAAAGAATAATGGGTGAACTGATACTACTTAATTCTATGCTTATTTGGTGTATTAAATACCAGGAGATATACTGGGAGAGATGAAATGCCAAGAGAGATGGTGAAGTAGAATGAAAGGAGTGAATGGGCAGGAAAGAGGGAGGCAAAGAAGTTGCACAGCTATTTTTTTAAGTACTTGTGAAGGTGTTACTGGAATGAGATCTGGTTTTCCTTAGAGTTCATGAGCTAGAGGAACTCTTGAAAGACCAAGAAACATCAGCAGAACAGACTCTGGAAGAAGAAATAAAGAGACACAGAGAAGCTTACAGCAAGTATGAAAAAGAGAAAGGCACTGAAATTGAGCTGCTAAATACCAGGTAACAAACATCTTTGTGTCACCCAGAACAGAGCACAAGGTTTATTTTTCTTCATGCTTACTTTGCATGTGAAGGTAAATGTCTGTTCACCACCAGACAGGGCACAGATGGTGAGAGGTTGGCAGGTCTGTGGTGTAGCTGTGCAGTTGTGTGCCTTAATGCCCCAAAGCTTGGAGGATGCTTTGCATTAATGCTTTAATCCATGTGGCCCATGGAGACAGCTTAGCTGGGCATTTGGCATGGATTCAAGGAGGGAATTGTGACCAGCTGTAGCAAACATTTGTTTCTTCCAACTTAATTTCTTTTAGATACCTGTTTTTTAGAAGCACAAGAATCTGAGGGTCAGTGTGGCATTTTAGGCCCTAAAAACAATCAAACAAAAAGCACCGAATAGCTCGTGTTAAAAAGTGCTAAGATTGGGAAGATTGTCTTGACTGGTCTTTCTATCAAGTGCAAGTGAAATGGCTTTTTAGAGAATGCTATTTTGCATGTCTGCATTCCTGAAGAGGTATTTGCCATAACACCTTTATTATTAACACAGGGTTCAGCAACTGGAAGAAGAAAATGGTGATTTGAAAAGCACTGTCACACGGCTGAAATCCCAAACAGAGAGATTAGATGAGGTAACAAAACTTTGAGTGCTTCAGCCACTTAACAGCAGTTTCATTTGTGTAAGAGCAAAACTCACGTGCTGCTTGGCCTGGCTTCTTCAGTTTTTCTCCCTTAAACTGTTGATGGAAATGAAACACTCAGAGACAGGAATCCCCTAAGACAGCTTATGATGAGCTGTGTCTGTAGATTCATGTCATAAAACTGAGGATGTGTCCTGCACTTGCAGGCTGGTTAAGAAGCTCCCCGTTTGTTCTAGGAGAGGCAACGCATGTCGGACAGGTTGGAGGACACGAGTCTGCGGCTGAAGGATGAGATGGATTTGTACAAGAGAATGATGGACAAGCTGAGGCAGAACAGGCTGGAATTCAACAAGGAGAGGGAAGCCACACAGGAGGTGGGTGTGCAGAGGGATGCAGGGCCTGGCAGTCACATCTCACCTGCATGGAAGCCCATCTGAAAATGAAAACCGCTCAGAACTGCTGGATTGTGTCCCTGTGGGAGGGGTGCCCATAGGGTGATGAATGCTGGAGGAAAATAAATGGCAATCCCTGACCCAAATGGGGTTATACCGCTTAGAGAACTTGCAGTGTGTGCCCTAACACTTTCTGTACTGCGTTTGCAAGGGGAATCATGCTTCTCAGACATGAAGCTTAGCAGTCAGAGCCACTTCCAGCTCTGCAGTGGTTTAAGTGACCTGTGCTTCCACAGAAGAGCAAGTGGCTGTGCTGTGGGAGTGCTTGTCTGAGCACAGAGGTGCAGCACAGGGAGGGCTGGTTGTGCAGGGTTGTGCTGGAGATCCACGACCTCCTTGTGTGCCCACAGCTCATTGAAGACCTGCGGAAGGAGCTGGAGCACTTGCAGCTGTACAAGCTGGAGTGTGAACGTCCTGGACGTGGGAGGAGCTCCTCGTCCAGCCTGAGTGAGTTCAACGCCAAAACCAGGGAGGTGGAGATGGAGCACGAGATAAAGAGGTTGAAGCAGGTGAGCAGGGATGGCCTCCTGATCCACGGGACATTGTGGGACTGCCTTGGGAAATGCCCACAGCTGCAACCTTTAGCACACTGCCTTTAGATTTCGTCCCCTGCTTCTCACACAAGCACGGGACACACGTTGCATCTGTGCAGGACTCCTTTGCATCAGTAATGTAAGTTGTGCCCTGTGATTCAGGACTTGGCACTGGGAGGTAAGAGAGCTGCTGTCAACTTGCAGCCTCACTGTGTGTCATCAAATTACCTGTGATGTTAAAATGCTATTTATTTTTTAATGAAACCTTGTAGGAGGAACTTAAAAGCAATTCTCATCCTCAAATAGGAGAATCAGAAACTTCGTGACCAAAATGATGATCTTAATGGACAGATCCTCAGTCTTAGTCTTTATGAAGCTAAAAATCTCTTTGCAACGCAAACAAAAGCCCAGTCACTGGCTGCTGAAATTGATTCTGCATCAAGAGATGAGGTAATGTGTGTTTTTAATCAAGTCCTACATCCCAGAAAATGTGGTTTTTAATGAAATTAACTGTCAGTGTTGAACTATCTGAAGTTGAGAAATGAACTGCAGAAAATTCTGCTTTGCTGGACGTTCAAGAGTTTTAGAAGATCTGTCTAGATCCATGTAGAAGATGCCTTAAATCTGAAGTATTTTGGGATGCTGATTGTAATACAACTCTCCCATTTCTCTCTCTCAAAAAAAATGGAATTACTAGAACTTCAGTGGGCTGTTTTACAATTTTAACACCTTCTGTCTTGCAGGGTGTTGTGATAATATGACATTAATTTCATACATAAATGACCTTTCTGTTCTATATTTAGTTCTAAGTTACTTCAGTAACAAGCTCTCACTTAGCTCTAAATTTGAGCTATAAATTCACTGTATTCCCTGTAGCAGAGCTTAATTCTTGTAGAAAGTAAGTAGTTGGCAAGTAATAACCTGGTTATGCTCTGGAAGATGTTATGGGAGGTCCATCTGTGTGTGGGCTGAGTCGAGCTGATGGAGCTCCCTTGGAGCCCAGGACAGGTTGTGAGGTCAGGCCCATGGATATATAAAAGCTCCCAGGGAAGAAGATGGGTTCGTGGTGAAGGAGATTAAAAGGAATTGTTTGCCCTTTATGCTGTATTTCTTTCAGACAGAACTCCCCATTTCTTCATCAAGAGAAGTCCTTAGACAGGCCTTTTGCCCAGTCTGTACTTGAATGACCTGTCAGCCTTAGCTCCTGGGCAAGCCCTTGAAGGGAAGTGCATACTTGAGTTTCTTGCTTGAACCAGAGCACTGAGAAGAAAGTTTAATTGTTGAGCTCTAATTAGGTAAAAGCAAACTAGGACTTTGCTATTGTCAAGAAAAATCTGACTTTCCCCCTCTGTATCTCATGATTCTGGCTCATGCAAGGGACAACCAGCACTCCCCCTTTAGAGGAGGCAAGTGCCTGACAGCTGTGGCCCAGGCTCAGTGAAACCTCACAGACCTGCAGAAACTGTTCCCATTGGGCCATTTTTCTTGTCTAATAAAAAAACAAAGGTAAACTGCAGATTCAGGGTGGGACTTAGATGAAGGCTAATGAAAATGGACACCCAAATAACATGCGCTTTAGGAGGATCTGGGGCTCTGACACTTGGTAACAGCTTTGTCAGTTTGGCATTAAACAGGCAGAGATAAAGAGAGGTTGAGGTGCTTTTACAGCTCAAAAATCGAGCGAAAGACATGTTTGTTCTAGAACAGAATATATTCAGTGGGTTGTTCTTGAGTATGTTTTGGGGGGTTTTGTTAGGTTTTGGGGGTTTTTCTTGAGAGTATGCATATGATAGAGGCAGCCCATATTGTTCCCAGTGCAAAACACTGAGATACTTGTTCTGTTCAGCAGCTTTTCATGCCAAAGAGCTTTAGATTTCTGTAGTTAAGAAAAATTTTGAGTGTCATGAATCTCTTGAACTGACATGAGGAAGCTTCTCCATGGTGTGGATCCAGAATGGATTGGCATGTTAGATGGGGAATTTGTTTCACAATGGCCTGCCAGGAGATCTGTGGTGATGACTGTTCACCACCTTCCTTGACAGGAAAGATCTGTCACGTACAGATTGTTTCTAATACAGATACAGGGAGGAGCTGGAGGTGGAAAACCTGTCAAAAAAGGGATTTGGTGATCCTGAGCAGGCACTGGTCTCTCACCTGTCTCAATTTCATGCTATTATGTAGACTGGAGAGAATATTTCAAGAGTAACTTGGAAATGTTGTGTTTCAGCTCATGGAAGCCCTCAAAGAGCAGGAAGAGATAAATTACAGATTGAGACAGTATATGGACAAGATCATTTTGGCAATCCTGGACCACAACCCATCTATCTTGGAAATAAAGAATTGAAGAGAATATGAGAAGGAAAAGCAGCAACTGCCTGATATTTCTGCACATGCCACTGGATCTAAACAACACTCTGATACTGTAAATTAATCTATAAATATATATATACACTACATGTGAGTGTGGGTGCGCGGGTGTGTTTATATGATGTTTGGTACACTGTTATTTGTCATTGAACTGGCTCGGTTAGACTTTTTCCATGCACTTTCAATACCTGTGATAAGATGGAAACTGTATATTAATGTAATAACAGTATAACTGGATCATGCTGTTTTAGATACTGGACAAAATGAGTCTACCTCTAGTTGTAAAGGTAAAAAAGACAATGGAAACATATGGATGTGGCCCTAACTTTAGGAGCAAGAACTCTTTTCTTCGTTCTTCCAGGAATTTGGGTACCACAAACCAATTGACATACCCAGGTTCAGTTCCTGACTGGTGCTGACTGTGTAATTCACTATTTGATTAAGTTTTAGTACTTGAACCACACATTGGGTTAAAAAAAAAAAACACAGCAAAATACAAATTTGGGAAAAAGAAGAGACAAAAACAGGAAGAAGAGGAAGATACTGCATATTTATGAAAAATCACCATCCACTTGTTTGCCACTGTCAGCACAAAGTGCTTTTGATGTCAGATCACTTTGGAGCCTGTTTGGGATGCTCTGACCCAGCCTGCTCCTTAGTGTGTGTGCATGTGTGTTTTTTATACCAGGGGGTCCCTGTAGCATTGAGGCAAAGAGCTCTTCCAGTTTGTTCCCCTATTTTCAGGGGTGTATCACGGGCCATTAAGGTGAATTCTGGGATCCTGCCCCTTCCCCTCACCCTGATTTTAAAGATTTCACTGAAGGAACACATTCCACTTCTTAATTAAAAAAAAAAAAAAAAAAAAGTTGCATGAAATATCTCACTCCAGGGGAGGAGGAGCAGTCCTTGACATCACGTGCTGAGTTGCTTTTCCAACCCATATAGCTGCACTCCCTTGAGAATGACATTTTTTGGGCAGGCTGTGGAGAGGGTCAGCTGGTTCCTGACGGGGTGGAGGACAGCCTGATGTGGAGTGGCTTTTACCTCCAGGGCAGGAAAGAGAAGGAGCTTTGCCTTGCAGGAGTTGCCAGTCCAGACTGAGCACACACGTGTGTGTCTAAAGCTCTGAGCAGGGCACACATCCTCCTTGAGATGAGCAGCTGTGCAGGTGCTTAACTTTTAGTGTGTGCTGAGACTGCTCAGAGAAGTCAGTGCAACAGAACATAAGCTTTAAAGTTGAGTTTATGCTTAAATGCTGCCTTAAATAGGAATGACTTCAACATGTGCCTGTGTTCTCCAGAGCTGGATCTGTGTACTGTAGGGCTAGGACCTTTTTAATTAATAATGTAGCTTATATAGGGAGCTTATGGAATTGTTTGGGCAGTTGAATGCTAAAAAACAAATTTTATTCCGTGCACTTTTTTTTTTAAAGTAAAAGTTTCACTCTTTTAATTCACACCGACTGGCACAGAAAATAGGCCCCAGTATCTGGCTTTCCCCAGTGCATAGAGATGTTTCCTCTATTGAGTTCACTCCCCAGAAGAATGTTACAGTAGCAATGACTGTGCTTTTCTGTGTATTTCTTGCTGTTGGCAGTGTCTTGCCCCTAGTATTCTCTCGATGTATCTTGGTGTGTATATGTGATGCATTTTTCCTGAATTTGAATACGTAAAACTGTATTCAGTTATGGATGTAAATATATATATATATTTTTCTGCAATCTCTGTGCTCCTGCCTTCAGTGATGTGTTACTGGAGTGATGGGAAGCAGGGAATGTGCTGAAATCAGGCTTTCTTGAAGGCAAGAAAATAAAAACAGTTTGTTTCTGTGTATCTGCATTAGGCAGGTGTAAAGTAACTGGAAAGCGAGAGGGACCAGAGGAATGACTGTGGCACAAAACACCCCAGCACACAAAGGTGTCAGCAGGAGAAATGGTACAGTCTGGTTCAAACAGTGATGTCTCAGGGCAGGGTTCCTGAGGCTCTAGGGTAATCTGGAGGATTTTATACCCACTCCTTTGCCACCTGGGAATGGTGTCAAATGTCCTGTGCTACTTTGCAGCAGGTTCTGTTTGTGGAGAAGCAGGTGGAACACCATGGAAACCCCACACATCCACCTTTCTGCTGCTCCTCTTGGATGTGCCACCCAGAAGGTAGGAGAGGAACAGTTAAGGCACTTGGTGCTCCCTGCCTGCAGGACTCCTCACCTGCACTTCAGTGATGCCATTTCCCTCTGCCTGGTGCTGCCTGTGGGTTGTGCCAGGGGCTTTGCTCTTTGGATGGGCCACAGAGGTCTCCTCCACGTGGTGGTGGCTGTCCCTGACCTGCTGGGTGACCCAGCAGCCCTGCTCCTGGAGCTGGCTGTGCTTGGGAGGTCACACTGCTGTCCTGCTCTCCTGCAGTGGATTTAAACATGAGTGAAGCTGTTGGAGTTTAAGCTGGTGACTGAATGTTTTTCCCTAATTATTTTTTAAGTAGACTGGACTTGGCTTCAAAGTTTTAATAATCTAAAACCCATTCCCATTAGGGTGGAACATCAGCAAATGTTGAGGACTGTTTCACTGAAAGCAGAGCCTGGCTTATTTCCCTGAGACCACAGAGCCCGTGGACACAAGCAGAAGGCATGACTTTAGTGACAGCCAAGTTTTTGTGCAGGTAATTATATGTAAGAAGTGAACAGTCACTAGTAGTGGCAATTAGTCACTGAATCTGGCTGAAATCCTGAAAGGGATATTCTAGCCAAGGGTTCCCAGCAGTGGATTTTCTAAAATCTTGCAGGACTTCTGTACCCAAGTGTGTTAGTATTTAGAAGCTCTTCTTTGCTCCATTGTTTGCATTTGAAGAGTTGTCTTACCACCGTGTTGGTGGTGTTTATAGCTTTGTTTTATTGTGTAAAGGAGTTATCTTTCTGCTCCTGTGGGGCCCTTGGTGTGGTACTGATGTCTGGAACTGTTGAAATACACACCCAGATACTTGCTTTGTTTGACAAATAATGTGAGTTGGAGGCGGGAGAGGCGTTTCACTGGCACATACATTTTCCTCTGAGGTATCTACCTCTAAAAATAATAATTAGCAATTGCATTCTTCGACTGAGTAACTATAGATACTCAACCAACCTGTCTTGCAATTCAAGCCCTGGAGAGCCCTTCTGTCTCAGAAAAGAAGTCATCACCTTTTATGACAGGCAGGTAACTTGGTAAGAAGGGATCACTTGGTGAGTCACTGGGGCAGGGGAAGAGTAACCTGACACAGTGCAGAGAGTTGGCACTTTGATCAGGTGTCAGACAGACACTCTGGCAGATCAGGGGGAGATGTGGAGATAGGGAGGCACCAGTTTGGGTGTCTGTTCTCTGATAAGTTTTAATTCTTTGCTGTGCTGCCTTTGTGCTCTCAGGCCAGCTGGGGAAGCACAGCCTGTCTCTGTCAGTGTTACTGTTGGTGGAACAAGGGCCTCACTTCCCTGGGTAAATACCTTCAAACACAGAAATGTGGTATCACCACTGTTCTAGCAAAGGCAACAAACATTCCTGTGTCAGACTTGTGCTTCTAATGTAGCCCTTGGGGATGCAAACACAATCCCAGGTTCTGTGTAGTGATCTGTTCCTTAGCTCATTCAACCTTAGATTCTGAAAAGCAAAGTGATATTCTGGTCAAACCAGTTGCAAACCACTGCAGGTATTTCAGTGAAAAAATGACTGGCTTTTGGCTGGAAGCTGCCCTTGGTCAGGGTAGCCCCACACACCAGGGACTGCAGGGAAATCACCTCTTTCAAAACTTGCACTTAAGGATACCTGAAATGTAGTCTCAAGATTTTTCTGGTATTGACTGCTTCCCTCTAGAATTCAGTCTTCATCTGCTGCCTAGTTTTGATTTCAGAGTAATGCTTATTCAAAACTGCTTTGATATCAAAAGAAGACTTTTCAGCTTTTTAAATAACTTCTTTTAAAGACTCAAACTGTTAAAGAGTTTGTATTATTTTGAAGTGCAGCAGTGACAAACTGTATCCCAACTATTTTTAAGGAATATGAAAATTTGTAGCAAGTCTCAAAAAAAAAAAAAAAACCAATCCAATGTACTTTTGCTGCCAACTTTCCTGTCGTGGTCTTTGGGAGAAATTCAGATGTTTCTCAGCCACCTCTGTGGGGAGTTGAACACACCATTATTAATTCTCAAAGATATGTGTATCAACAAATATTTTGCTGTCTGAATGCAGCAATGCTCCATTTACTTTGGTAGAACTGCATTGCTCTCCAGAGAGGATTTAGACCTGCAGTGTTTAGGCTCCCTAATCTGGTTTGTAAATGAGGGCTTGGAAGTTGATATATAAACACACACTGAGGGCTGCTACAGCAGGCACTGCTCAGCAGTCTCTGCATCCTAGTGCTGGTGACATGTGATGAGTCTAAGAAGTAGAATTCACAAATAAAAGAATACTTTTTTTCTTTCTTTGATGGCAGTGAACGTACAGTGGTTTTCTCTTAAAACAAATACTGCATGGTGTGGTCTGAGGGATTTTTTCCAAGGAAGGAAGGAAGCAGCAGCTGATCAAACACTTGCCAAATCAGTGGCTTGGCTTATATTGATTTAAGTGAAAACTTGACTCAAACTTTAACTGAGCAGCTCCTGGTGTAAGGAGCAATGCTCTTATTCTTGTCAAGTCATTTGTTTCTCAAGAAACACTGTCAAGAAGTTATGACAGGTGACGCAACACAGCTGGTTTTAAAGGACAGAGTTCCACAGTTGCTGACTGTCTGTTCCTTTTCATCATCCCTGGTGGGTTTTGTTCAGTGTTTTTGAATTAAAAATATTGATCCTGGGAGCAGTTTGGTGCTGAAGTATGTGTGAATTTCTATTTAATGAAACTCGCATGTACCTTTAGAGTTTGAGAAGGACTGCAGTAGGTGTTGGGTCTGAATCCTGTCATGCTGCATAATTGCTCTGACATGCAAGAGAGTTGTTTCTTTCTGGGATTCTTCCCCAGCGCTTTTTCCTTGTTGACATTTGCACTCTTGGTCTTGTCCCCAGCTACTGTGCCCTCTGTCAGAGTGCCTGTGTGCCTTGGGGCAGCACTTTGAGCAGATGGGAGGGGCAAATTCAACATTCTTGGCTTCAATCCGGCTTTAACTACTGAGATAAGAATTTCAGTCCTGTCTTTGCACCAGGCCAGTCCTGCCCTTGCTTTTTGTGTGATCACAAGTGGTTGTGTCCCATACCCTTGATGGGATGTTGTAGCTGATTCTTATGGTATTCAGGCAGGTATGGTGAGTAAGTCTGAAGGTGATACAGGTGTGGGATCACTGGGATGTGATGCAGGTTCTGCCTGATTCTGCAGAGGTGTCTGTACCTACACCCCCTGAGAGGCACAGCCCTGCAGCTGAGCCTGGCAGGCACATCTCGTAGGGACAGAAATATCTGCAGCCAAGGCCACGGTACCAGGGTTTGCCACAGTGTGGAGCCAGCTGACAGTGCTGATCCTCTGAGTTTCAGCTTCCTGGATTGAATCTGGAGGGTTTGCTCAACTGTGAGAGCAGTACCTGTTCAAACATACAATTAAGAGATTACTTTTGACTTAAACTTCCAACCTCACGAAAACACAGAGTAACAACCATGGGCTTCTCTGGTGTGGTTTGGACACCTGCCCCTAGAATGTGTGTGTGGTTGGTGTAGGTGTTGTGACAGTGACCTTGGCAAACCCCTGGGAGCTGCTGGTCCAGGGGCAGGTCACTGTTCCTGGGAACACCCACTCAGTGTGCAGAGGGTGAGGGGGCCAGGAGGGCTGCAGGTATTCCTCCACACAGGGACCTTACACTACCCAACATCAGCCCTCTTTTATTTAATACCTTATCTGTAGCTAAAGTATTCTGGCTTTGGAGAAAGGATGCCAGAAGGGGAACCAAGAATTTCATATCTTGTGAACCTGCTACAGGGCAGTAAATGTTGCACTGATGTATGTTTAAATACTGAGACATTTTGAGAATTACTGTAAAATCAGTTGTGAGAGCCATTTGTTTTTCGTTGTTGCACAGACTACCCACGGTTTTTGCATGGTTACATATTTTAGTACTTGTGCCTTTTACTTCTCTGTTGTGAGGATACAATTTATTTTCACATTTTATCATCTGGTTTGGGCACTTTTTATATACACCTCTCGTTTGATCATCTGGTTTCTTGTAATGTACATGTGTATATATGAAATAGATTTGTATTCATGTGCCTCTGAGATGTAAAAAATACTCATTTTGTACAGGTTTTTTTAGAAGCACTAGATCATGGTCTAAATTATGTAGCAAATGAAATTTAACATAATTAGCAGTTCTTTGTCTTCTTTTAGAAATGTTGTGTCAGATGGCTGGTCTCTTTTGTAAGGCAATGTTACACGCACACTCCGCAGATTTATTGTTCTAGTATCGTTATGAGACCAATTCTATCCACTTGTTGGCTTCAGTTAATTCAAAATAATAAAACACTTAACTAAATGTTATGGTCCTGACTTGGCAATTACAGTTTTTATTTCCATTAAAAACAATTTGCTTCTTTTTATACGTGAAATGGACACCAGACCAAAACCTCGTGTGAACACTTTCAGGTTAATCTCAGTTCTGGGATTATTTTGGGGGGGATTGGGCAAGTGATTTACTTTGCCCACTGAAATGGCAAAAGAAATAGCATTACCAATTCATAGACTTGCCCTCTTAGGGTGCCTGAAATGCTTTAGATTATCCCTTCTATTCTCTCCCTGGCTTCTGTTTCCCAAGGACAGACCCTGGATCTGCATGGCTGGAGAACTTGGGTGTCTCACTTTTCACATTTTGGCATATGTTGAATAAACTCCTTCCCTGGGGGTTTGTTGCACAGCACTCTCCTGCAGCATTTGGGGAGCTCAACAGATGTGTTGTGAGGCTGGACATCTGTAACTCTGGCAGCCAGGGGCCTGGTCCTAGAAGTATCATTCCCTCCCACCAGCCTCTCCTCGGGCTGGTGGTTTCATTTCTGGAGTGTTGACCCCCTCATCTGGCAAGATCCTTGAATTGTTCCCTCTCTCACACCTTGTGGTTTATCAGCACCCCACTCACCAGCCTCCCAGACACAGTGAAATAATAAACCATGGTAAGGCACAAGGAAGAAATCATCAATATCCCCTACATTTTACTAAACACAGAGTTTTGATCTGTAAAATGGTATGTTCCACTCTGATGGAGCAGAAGTTTTTTGACTGAATTTGGTACCCATTTGGCAGAATACAAAGCTGCCTTAGAAGCAGTGAAGTGGTTTTATTTTTTTGCTTTAAAGGCTGCTTGGTGAGAAAATGAGTCCACTTGCTCCCTTGTTACTGAAAAAAGGAGGCAGCAAAAGTGGCATATGACTATTTTTATTCTCATTCTGTAATTTATAACACCAGTGAAGTAATATCAGTGCTGTTGCAATGTGCCATTACACTATTTCTCTGAATTTTCTTGAAATACTTTCTAGGGACAAGAAAGCTGTCCTTGCTGACATGGATCCTTCAGGTAGCTGTAATGTACAATCAGACACGTAAATAAATCACTTGCTTTTCCTGCATGACTAAAATGTTGTCTGTGGTAGGTGACTGATTTGATGTCCCTTCTTACCTTCCTCCCTGGTCCAAACATCTCTTTCTATGCTTCATTTAAAGAAGGACTGCCCAGTTCTGCTCTCACCAGCTTCCTTAGCCTGGAGTTACTTGGGCACTCCAGGATGGCACTGGGGAAGGAGTTTGCTCAGTACGTGCCTTACCTGGCAGCCACAGCAATGTAGAATTTCCAGGAGCTGTATGGGATATGTAAGGCCAAAGCTTTGCACGGGACTGACCCATTAATCTCTCCACCCACAGTGCTCCCCCTCTCCAGTGATGGGGACTCCAGCTGTGAGCTCTTTGCAGGGTTTGGGGCCAGCTTTTTAATATGACTTACATTTACTGACCTGTGGGGTTGATGAGCACGGGCTGTGACTCCTGGCTGGAGCAGGTGTGGGTTGGGCACAGCCTGAAGTCCTGTCCTGAAGGAGTCTGCTCTGACCTCAGTGGCCACCCCAGGGCATGTGCTGGAGGGGACATTTCAGGGTTAAACTGCAGCCACCTGTGCCAGGAGAAACCTGAGGGGAAACTCTGCCAGGTGAGTGTTGGGAGCAGGACAGCAGGACTGTCTGTGAGGGTGGTGCTGGGACACCTTGGGCTGTGTCTGGGGGCTGACCCTGTCAGTGGAGCTGTGTGTGGAGACCAGAGGAGCCTGGTGAGGGCTCAGGATGGGACTCACCACACCCGGAGGACACACTGGGCAGGGCACTCCACCAACACTGCCAGGTAATTGGTTGTTTGGGGGAGGTTTTTTGTTGTTGGTTGGTTGTTTTTTTGGTTTTTTTAACCCCTCTTTTGAGTCATCTTCTTCCTGGGGAAAAATGGGGCCTTTTTGTTGTGTGTTGGGGAAGCTCTGAGGGCGAAGCACCCCCTGCCCTGTCCCACCTGCCAGGCATCGTGTTGGAGGAAACCATCAGCACCAGCCTGGCAGCACCAGCAGAGCCCACGCTGACACGGCTGCAGGTGGCTCAGGGATGTGTTTCCACAGGGGCTTTGCTGGGTTTGAAGTCTGGCTCTTGAAAATCTGCTGCTCCCACCCCCAGCCTGCTGCTTCGTCAGGTTCATTCGGGCCCTTGGTGTGAAAAGGGTGTCCATTTTTCACCTGTGTGAAAGGGGTAAAGCCAGGCAACTGAGTCTGTGCTGTAGCATATTATTTAAAATACAAAATGCAGTCTAAGGTGGTAAGATCTCTGCCTCCAGCTGGGCTTGGAGCAAAGGAAAAGGGGAAAAGGAATCTTGAAAAGGCTTCACTGATCAGTTCAAGCCTTGCAGGACAATTTTTTCTTATAAAACACTTTATGATTTTCAAGTGATCATAGTGTACCAAGCAACTTTCATTTGGCTGTCAGAAGTCTCTAAAGCTGGTGTATCTCTTTTACACTATCACCACATGTGGCTGTAGGGCAACTTTTCTCACAGTGGGCACAGATATTTGTTGAATCAGAGCAAAGACAGTGTATGAATAATCCATGGAGCAACCTACCTGTGTGTTATCTTCTCAGGCTTTCCCAGCCCCAGATTCCTCCCAGCAATGAAATGCTGGATATTCAGATTTATAACTGCAGGCTCAAAGAAAACTCCGTACTGTGTATGCTAAACTACTTCACCAGAGAGATGTGGAGCAGTTTTGTACCCAAATCTCAGCACCTCAGGCTAACATGATGTACTACTGACCTACTTCCAGATCAGTTACACACTGGTGTGCCGGGAAGACACAGTGGGAAAGCAGATCACCTGTTACTCTGGGGATAGGAATCATCCACCCTATGTATCACAAAGTCTGTAATAGTTTCTACCAAATTATGCTGTTTTTACTGGGCTGGGGAGAGCCATCAACCTTGGGTCATTTTACAGCCAGAAATTAAAGCTCAGAACTCCTGGGAGGTGATTGCTATCTTGCTCTGTCTTGTGGGAGAAGGGAGGAGGGGATGAGGGTTTGAGGGCTGACAGGTTAAATGAGGCAGTGACGAAGTAGGAAATAGATTGCAGGAGTTCAAACTTGCACAGTGACAAGGAGAGCTGTTACAAAGAGGAAATACACCTCAGGTGAGTACATGGTCCAACTCCTGTAGTCTGGCAGCAGGCTCTGACCTCCTCATGTCTTGGCTGGCACATTTCATTCAGTGTGGCAGTCTCAAAGCCACAACTTCAGTGCTTTCCTTTGCTCTGTTCAGTATTCTTGATGGCCCATTTTTCAGCATTTTCCCGAATCTTGATGGCAGACAGGGATCTTCGATGTGTCACTCCACTCTAAATGTCTTTTGACCCATGCAATGCAGCAAGGACTCTTCTAGCTTGTGTAACCCAGGTGAAATTAATCCCTAGAGCCTTGGATGCAAAAAAGAGGGTAGAGCATATGACTAGTAAATTGAAGTGTGTCCCAGATGTATAACCATGACTATTTGGTTTAATGGTGATTTTAAAACAACTTTGCAATGATAATTATGTCAGCACGTCCTCTGGCATGGTGCTTGTTTCCCTCACAGCGAGATCTTTGTGCCTTAGCTCACTGACTGACAAGGCAGTTTGTATTTTGAGGCAATAGTGTGTAACATAAGGGTTATGACTCAGAGCACAGACTGTTTCTGAAAAAAACAGAGGAGTTGGGCTGTGGCACTGACTGAGGTAGACAGAACTCAGCTCCTGAAAGGCTGCACTGGCTCTCTCCCTGTTGCACTGGTTGTGTTTTGTGAAACAGTCTCTCTTGCCACCCTGTGGCTTTTCTTAATGTGCTCAGGCTTTTATTTAAAACCTGAACAATCAGCAGGCAGGGCCGCTCTCAGGTAATCCTCTGGTGTGCCTGAGCACTTGTCCCACATGACAGAGAAACACCTGGCCAAGCCTGTCCTTCAGCCTCTTGGATCCAAGTGTGGACTGAGGAGTGGAGCGCTGGCTGTGCAGAGCAATGACCTGGGGGGGCTGCCCTGAAGAAAAGCAGCAGCAGAGGAGTTTGCTTTCATTCATGGAAATACTGTGTAAGTGTGGATTAAAGGTGCAGTCCTGAAGCCCCCAGCTGCAGTTGGTCCCATGCCAGGGAGCAGCAAGGCTGGGCAGTGGGTGCAGGAGAGCTTCCCCCAGCAGAAAACAACCAGGCTCTTCCCATCTCTCTGCCAGAGCTGGGGAGGGAGGAGGAACACTGCCAGGACTGCCCTGTGCAGAGGGATGTGGTGAAACACCCACCACACGAAATGCAAAGTCCAGGGCCATGGAGGGGGCAGGGTGTGGCTGAAAAACAGCTGTGAGTTCTGCAACCCCAAGAGCTCCTGCCATCCTGCTGTTTTCAGGCTCTGGGTGTCGCTGGGATGCTGAGTCCCCAAGCAGCTCAAAAAAGAAAACCTTAGCAGCAGAGACAGGCTTGTGTAGATCAGGTACAGTATTTGTATGAACACCTTATAATGGGACGCTGATGAGTGCAACTTTTCCTCTTTGGAATGAGCTGCTCAGACCTCACGTGGTTGGTTTATTTGAGCAAGGAGAACACTGCAAACACAAGATGCATTCCTGTAATAAAGGTTGTGTAACTGGGATCTGATTTGACAAGAGGGTGGGGCCTGGTTACAGATTCACAGTATAAAGCAAAAATAGAGATTCTATTATGTCACATTGGTAGTAGGTTCTAACTCTGCCTGGATTTCTTTCTTTTTTTTTTTTCTCTTTTGTTGGTTGGTTTAGCTTGTGTTTTTCAGGAGGAATATGTAGGCTAAAAAATAGCAGATTGCTTTTTGCTGCCCAGCATTGGTTGAGAACTAGAAACCAGGATGAAAAATTTCAGTGCAAAGCTAAATAATGGTTCAAAACCACAACCTTCAAATTCTTCCTTCAGCTAGTGGTGATAAAAATGAGAGCTGATTCATTTCTTGGGTTTTAACCAAGCATTAGCCATAAGACTAACATTTGGTAGCTGGAAACCCAAAGGAGGAAATATTAATAATGCAGTATTGTATTTATGATTTATGCTATTATGATTTGACTATGTAAACAGAAGAGAATGGGACTGAAGTAAAACGTGAAAATTCAGTCTGAATATCAGGAAACACTTCCTGAAACAAAGCATATTAGATTGCCTGATGCTGTCCCAAGGGAAGGGGGGAGAATGCTGCTGCTTGGCTCGCAGGGAAGAGACGGGGAGGCTCCGTGACAGTTCCCACCACTGGCGCTGTCCCCGACCCTGCGAGGGGCTGTGTCCGATCCCACCCGACTCCTGCCCTCGGGGGGATCCTCCCGGCCTCCCATACCGGGAGCAGATGCCAGGGCTGGAGGTGTGAGCTCGGCAGTGCTTTTCTCACGCCGAACAGCCGCTGTTTGTCTCCCGAGGCACCTCCGCTTTCCTGCAGCGAAAAACAGCGGCAGAGAGGAAAGCGAACCTTCCCCGGTAACTCCGCGGCGTCGGAGCAGCAGCACGGGGGGACAGCGGGGACACCGCGAGGGTGGCAGCAGCGGGGAGGGCCTTCCCGAGGAGTCCCGGTGCGGGGACACGGGGCAGGGTCCGGCCAGACGNCATCCCTTCCTCCTCTCATCCCTTCCTCCATCCCATCCACCCCTCCCTCCCTCTCATCCATCCATCCATCCATCCATCCATCCATCCATCCATCCATCCATCCATCCCTCCCTCTCTCCCTCCCTCCATCCCATCCCTCCCTCTCAGCAGTCTCATCCATCCCATCCCGCTGCCGCCAGCGCCCCGGGACGCCCCGTCCGGTCCCGGCGGCGGCCGCCGATCCTCCCGCTGCCTTCCCCTGGCGGCGCGGGGGTGCAGCCAGCCCGTCGGGCGCGGTGGCCAAGTGGTAAGGCGTCGGTCTCGTAAACCGAAGATCACGGGTTCGAACCCCGTCCGTGCCTGCCGAGGCAGCGCGGTGCGCTGGCAGCCCCGCGGCGGGGACGCCGCGAACGCCGCCTCGTTTGCGGCTCGTTTTTGCTGCCGCAGAGCGGAGCCNTGGCCCCGCCTGCCCCCGGCTCCCCGCCCCGCCTCCGCGGCATCTCCCCAGCACGGCCGCTCCATCCCCCTATCCCTCCCTCCATCCCATCCATCCCTTCCTCCCTCTTATCCCTTCATCCCTCAATTCCTCCCTCCCTCCATCCCATCCAACCATCNCGCCGGGATGGAGGTGCTGTCGGTCCCCTCACAGGGGTCCCCGCTGGGGTGGTGGTGCCATCGGTGCCCCTACGGGGGTCCCCGCCGGGATGGAGGTGCTGTCGGTACACCCACAGGGGTCCCCGCGTGTCGTGGGCAGCCCACGGGGGGCAGCAGTGACTTCGCTGGTGTGTTCAGGCGCTGTGCTTGTTAGTGATTAATGGCAACTCGTTAAGTTGGTTAACATTTCTGTAATAAAAGAAATGGTTTTGGTTTTAAAGAGCTGTAAATGCATTGGAAATGCAGCAGCTTTGGAGTGGAGAGGCTGAGGGTGCAGAGGCACCTTCTGTTGATCTGAGTTTCTTTGCATGTTCACCACTAAGCCATGTCCTGGAGTGCTACATCCATGACTTGTTAACCCTTCCAGGGATGGTGATTCCACCACTTCCCCCACGGCAGCCCGTTCCAGGTGTCTCACCACAGTGAAGTTGTATCCTTTACACCTTCACTGTTTGGTTTTTAATACAGAAGTCTGAGCAAAGCTTCCCGCATGTGCGAGGGCATTTCTACTGGCTCTGTGTAACAGCACTTTGGTTATTGCTGCTTCCAGACAGCTTCAAATATGTAAAAGAATAGAGTCATTGCATTGCAAAATCACAATAGCCAGATACCTGGGAAGAGTGGAGGAGTCTCTTTCAAAGGACTAACTGCTTCCTTTGATGCTCAAGAAAAAGCTGGTTTTGCTGTTTTATGGGCCTGACTGGGCAGGAGGCTGTTCGCCTTTCTCAGTTTGGGGAGGTCTGTGCAAAATGGTTGTACAGTATCTTATTAACAAGCCACAAAACAAACTGGAGTGTGTTTTGATATAAAAACAGGAAATGCAGTTTAAAAGTTGTTTAGAAAAATGTAGACACTATTTTGCTTAGAAAATGCAGTGCTGTCAAAATCCTGTCACCTTTGTTGGATGAAAGTTCCAGCTTTGAAACATCTTGACTTTTTGTTTGTTTGTTTTTATTCTACAGTGTCACACATCAGAATGTCAAACCAAAGTGTTTCTAATTATTCAAAAACCATCTTACAGCTTTCATGGAGCATTTCAGAATTCTGTGGGTTTGTTTCTGGTTGAGAGCAGTTGTGAAAGCGAGGCCTCCCTGAAGGAGGCTTCCCATCCCATAAACTCGAGCTGCTGAGTCCTGCCCAACCGTGTGCCACAAACCTGGGACTAAGAACGAGGCGTTTCAACAAAGCTCTGACATTGCTGTTCTCTGTGGCCATAACACATCCAGGCAGCTTGCTAGTTGCCTAACTTCAGTCTCTGCAGAACTGGAATATTTGCTTTCAGCTCCCAGGTGTGTGTGAGGAAGGTCCTTCCCAGGCTCCACGCTCAGCTCCTGGGGAGGGGCCCACCAAATTGACGTGTCCCAGGACTGCTGTTGTGCATCCTCCCTCCTGGAACAAGCTCACCTGCCCTGATCCTTTCTGTCCAGGAGCACACAGTCCTGTATCAGCCATCCTGCTCGTGGTGTTGTCAAGGCAGGGTTGTGTTGAGGCACATCATGTGTTCACTCACTTCCCAAATTCCTGCCCCCAATAGATTTGATTTTTAGCTTTCATTTAACAGCTAGAGTCCTGGAGTGCCAATGAACTTTAATTGAGGTGCTTATGATCTGATCATGGCTGTTCTGGTGATGGCTTTGGGTTGGGGATTCTGGTGGGTGAGGGAGCTGTTTGTTTTGGACACAAGTCCTGACTGAAAACATAAAAATTTTTACATGGCCCTTTTGAGTTACTTTAAGATCTTTGACTTGATTCCAGAAAATACTGAGCAGCCTCCCTCTGAATATAACACCTCTATGAAATGAGGAGTAAAATGAGGCCCCTTTTAATTACCCAGTAAAAACACATTACAATTAATGTGCTTAAGAGATGTGTTACTGTTGAAAATCTTGGCCATATTTAGATACAGAATTCTCTATTGTTTCTGGCTTGACAAACCAGTTATTTAGAATCCAGACTCCTTCCTGACTGCTTTAAAATAAGTGTAAAAATGAATCAATTAGAACAACAGTATTTTTTAATTATGTTTTTTATGTATCTTTGAGAGGTTGACAGAAAATGTTTGCTTTTGGAAGGTAAGATGTGAATGGGGACTAAAAGCATAATGTTCTTTGTTTGGACTATAATAACATTTTCAGTTATTTCAGACTTTGCAACTCTCCTGAGTGTCTGTCGCATCCTCCCTGGGGTCAAACTCCAGCAACCAAAAACCAGTGTGTTGGGAACACAGGAGGAGCTGTGTCTGGTCAGAAATAGCAGTGAGATCACTCGAAAGCCTTGCTTGGACCTTGCTCTGTGGAGCCAGGCAGGGGG
This sequence comes from Formicarius rufipectus, assembly GCA_013399695.1. Classification (NCBI taxonomy): domain Eukaryota; kingdom Metazoa; phylum Chordata; class Aves; order Passeriformes; family Formicariidae; genus Formicarius; species Formicarius rufipectus. Next base: position 1,363,228 of record VXAU01005047.1, on the reverse strand, counting down.
ATTGTCCCAAAGGCTGGGCAGACTCTCTTCTCCTATTTATAAAGTTTCAGATAGTTTTCCCACCTCTCTTGCTTTTGGGGTTATCCTTCTGTGGCACGGCTGACACCTTTAAAAAAAGAGAGAGGGAGAGGAAAAAAGCCCAGTCATCTAAGCCCTGAAACCTTGAACTTGGGAAGCAAAAGGCTGTGCTGAGTTGTGCAAGCAGATTGTGGTGTGCCAGGGGTGACCAGGCTGAGCTGGCTGGGCCATGAGTCGGGCAGAGCTCCTGCTCTCAGCACAGGAGGCTGTCCCGGAGCCCAGGACCTGCTTTGGACACAGGGAACAACTGGGACAGGCTGGGAGGATGCTGAGTGTCTGCAGCACAAATCTGAGATAACATTTCCTGCAGATTGGACAACTAAATGTACAAAGTTTTTTATAAGGCTGCAACCACTGGTGAGGCTACCGACAAACTGTGGAGGAGGAGTGGGCTCAGTGAGGCAGGAGAACAGCACTTGCAGTACTGCCTGAGTCCCAAATACACAGCAGAGTAAATTAACCCATGAGTAAATAAACCCCAAACTGTGGAAATCTTTGCATGACTGCAGCCATGTGATTCCCACTTCCATTATGCCTGGAATTTAATGGACTGCTGAAGTTTGACCAAAAGGCATTTCTTGTGTCAAAATGAAAAATTACAGATCAAAAGGGTGACTTTGCAGACAAACATATCGATCTAAAGCCTGGGTGACACAGACTTCCTGGAAGAGAGCCCAGAAGCATGTCTGTGTTTAAAGTCAAATGGCTGCAGCCTTTTACCACTGATGAATAAAAAATGTTTTTGTCTGCATGCCGAAGGCTTAAGCAGAAACAAAAATTACTCGATTTGTTCTGCCGGAGGAGCAGGTACGTGTTTGTGAATAGTAATCCATTGAGTGCTGCAGAATTCAATAATGTAAAAAATGACAGTGAGATAGGAAATAAGAATTAATTTTTTCCCCTTGAAAACTCTGTTTATGGCACTGTAGGAAAGGATGAGACTCCTCATTCTGTGTTCAACGGGCACTGGTGTCCTCTCCTCCAGAAACATGAGGAGGGGAGCAGTTGTGAAGCTCCTCTGTGAGGATCCCAGTTGTATATGTGCTTTGGTACAGGAGCAGCAGCTCTTACAAAGGTCCCTGAGGTTGTTGATGTCACCTGTAATTAGATATTAATGGAAAGGTCCGAGTGTGCCTCCCTGACCAGGATGGATGGAGGGGGAATGCTGCTGCTGCTCCTCTGAGAACAAGGTGTAAGGCAGGAGTGGCAGCAGTGGGACGTTGTGAATGAGCTCTGTGGGCACCCAGAGATGGAAGATGGAATCCTTCCTGCCATGCTGGTGTAGTGGAGCAGCGCTCAGTTTCCCGGGGGAGCCCATGAGACACATTTTAAATTAAAAAAGTGGTGCTGAATGGCAGCGACTGCTTCTGGGAAGCCCAGGAAATGCCAGCCGACACTCCACACAGTGTCTTTGAAATGAACTGTAATTATGCAGGGAAGGAGGAGCAAGGGGGATGGATGGGAGATTGCTAATCTCTTCTCTCCCAAAGCCTGTTTAACCTCACCAGCACGGGGCCTGCTGGTCACAGAAGCCCTGCTCCTTTCCCCATCTCGCTCTCTCAGGTATTTATTCATGTTCCTGGCTGTAAACTGCATGAAAAATAGAAGAGGCTCAGAGCCAGACCTGGAAGGTTTGTGCACGGGGGTCTCCTTATCTCTGTGAGTAAGCTCTCGCATTTACCACTGAGTGAAGTTTGCTGTAGTGAGCAAGCTGTTGCAGGATGAAGGGCAGCAACAGGAATGTAGCTTCTATTATAGTGATCTTGCTGTAAATTGGAAAAAATTTCTATTGGAAAAAAATTCTATTGACGAAATTATATGTTTGTAAATGCAGTGCCATGGGAGCAGAGTCAGGTGTTGGATTTATATAGAAATAGGACAAGAGGAAATGGCCTCAAGTTGCACCGGGGGGGTTTAGATTGGGTATTTGGAAAAATTTCTTCACCAAAAGGCTGCCAAGCCTTGGAATGGGCTACCCAGGGAAGTGGTTGAGTCACTCTCTCTGGAGGGATTTAAAAAGTGTTGCATAGGGACATGGCTTAGTGGTAGACTTAGCAGTGCTGGGTTAATGGTTGGACTTAAAGGTCTTTTCCTACCTAAACAACTCTGTGGGTTTCATACTATGGAGATGAATGGTCTTGGCATTAAGCACCAGGGCCTGGTGATTACAATGACAAAGCCAGGCTTGGAGTCCAGCCTGAAACATCACTGTCAGTTCAAAAAGCATCAGCAACAAACACCACAAAAGGCAAAGGGCACTTTGAGGCACAGGGTACTGGAGCACAGGAGGTTCCATCTGAACATCAGGAAATACTTTTCCAACTGAGGGTGACTGAGGCTGGAATAGGTTGTGGAGTCTCCATCCCTGGAGATACTCAAAAGCTATCAGGGAACAGTCCTGGGCAGCCTTCTTCAGGTGACCCTCCTTGAGCAGGGGATGGGACCAGAGGACCTCCAGAGATCCAGTCTCAGCCACTCTCCTTTGCCTCTGTTTGCTGCTCCTTGGAAGACCTGGGGCCAAAGCTGCTCCTGTACCAGCAGCAGGGGCTGCCTCAGGGGCTGCTCCCTGGGACTGTGCCTCCACATCCCCTGTGTGGCAGCAGTGATTCAAACGAGTGCTGAGCTGGTACAATCATCCCAGTTAAAGAATTTAAACTGTATATGAATTCAAGGCAAGGATAGCCTAATATAGAATGTAATGTTTACTGTCTTCAAAGAAGCTGTAATAAACTTGGATGGGAAGCTTAAGCAAGAGATGGAGCAATCAGTCAGCCTTGCAAGTGTGTCAGAGGGTCCTTGGGAGACCCAGCCTGAGACTTCTCTGTGCTTTAGCTGGACACTGTGGCCATCAATTGAATCAGAGGGTCACAACTTTCATGGCATTGTGCACTTTGCACTGTCACAGCCTTATTGGGACTGTGAGGATTGTGCATCTGGATGGATGGAATCCTTGTCACTAATTTCACAGGGATTGTAGCCAAATTCCAGCACATATTTCATCATGGGAGGCATGGGAGGCTCTACTGGTGTAGCTGGGTTTAATGCCTCATTTCATACTCCTGGTGTGTATAGGGGAGGACTAATGCTGTGGCAGCATCTTTGATTTTAAGAAAGCACCTTGTATAGTCCTGTGAACACTGTCCCCTCTCAGCAGTCACTGCAATGCCTTGGTGCCCATGTTAGACCCTGCACAGTGAGAAACGAGCTCCAAGCCCAAGCCTGCTCCCTGTGAGACTTGCTTGAGCTGAATTCCTGACTCCTGTCCTTTCATCACTCCGGGCCCAACTGAAAGAGTACTTGTGAGCTACCAAATATAGAATGTGCACAGCCTATTTCACAACTGGAACTTGCAAATGCTGGAGTGGATTTCATGGACTGAAGCCCCCCAGGGAGGTAGCATTGCAGTAAATAATGTTAGTGCATTTTTTTAATCCCTGGGGATTGTGGAATGTAGGATTAAAGTGGGCTAAGGGGATTTCCCCATTGACAGCTGCTCTGCAGTGCACAAACACACACACACAATTTTTTTATATGTAGCTTGTTCAGGCCCAAAGAATTTAAACTGCATATGGCACTGGGCATAACATGACCGTTGTTTCCACATCTGGTTACACATATCTGTCTCCCCCAGTAATTGTCTTTAATAGATACAATTGGGGATGAGGTAGTTGTACTAAGAAGAGACATAGCTCTGTGTTTGAACAGGAAACCATTATTTCTGAGCTTAATCATGGCTCGTTAGTCCTGTGATTTTCTCCTCTCCTCCATATATGCACAAGCACACATGCTTTAAATATGAAGGCCCAGTTTTTGGTAGGATATTCCTCTTGTACTGACAGTTTGCCAGAGGTTCTTTGGACAGGCAGAGCTTTGGCCAGGGAGCAGAGACCCAGAGCATGTCTGAGGGGTGACTAGAGGCTGGAGCTCACTGGTGTTACGTGGTTGCTCCAAGGTGAACAACCATGTTCTAGTAAACATCTCACAGCAGGGACTGCAATTTTCTATAAATCCTTAATGAACTTGGCTGCTTAGTGTTCCCAAGAGGTACATGGGGTCAGGCCAGCTCCTTATAGCACACTGTATTTGAACATTTCAGAACTTTCAATCACAAACTTGCTATTCCTACTGTGATTCAAAAAAAAAAAAGAAAAAAAAAGTCTCACTGTGAGTCCCTCTCATGGATTCATATTTTCAGGTGAAGACAAGGGAATTTCTTCCTGTACCATCAGTGGATTTCAATTATTTCTATCACTACATTGTGTTCCAGTTTAACTTCTTTGACAATCCGGTCTCTGTCAACAAGGTCTGATGCTGAAATACCAGCTGTTGGCTACAAGCCACCCTTGCTTACATGCTGCTTAGTGCCACACGCTGCAAAGTTAATAAATCAATGGATCTACTTGCTGAGAAAGGTATCGCCTGAGCATAGGCAAGATTGAAAGAGGTAAAACTCACATTAATGCATGCATTCAACCAGACCAAACTGCATCCACAGGGTCAGTGTCCCCCTCAGCAGCAGGCCAGTCTCCCACCCACAGGAGGTCCCTCCTGACTTTGAAGGTTTCACATCAGGCTTCCACTTTGTGAAACCTTTGTGGAGACCTATAAAGAAGCTGGCTTGTGGCTTTGTAAAAATGTTTTCTTTTCTCCAAAGAGGGCTATCTTCAGAAGTGATAGAATCTGTTATTCCATAGTTATTGTTCCAGACTATCGTTGGTCAAATGTTATTAATATATTAGCCCCTTGGCTGCCAAACAGCTTGAAACAAACTGGTTATGTTTATTTTTAGAATTGTGTAAGTTGTGATGCTTTACAACTTGATACGCTTGTGATTGCATCTGAACTGTATGCAGAGCTAATCCTCCTCCCAGCTCCCATCCAGACAGGGGCTGCAGTCATGCATTCCCAGCACATGGATTCTGCACACCATGGAGAGCAGCCAGCAGGTGTTTCGGAGACGAGATGAAGCCCTAGGACCTGACCTTCTCAGGTACGGAAGTACCTCCTGCCAAGGGAAGACTCGCCTTGAATATGCCTTATCCAGTCACCACCAGAGGGCTGCCAGTGCCGTCGGTGGGAGTGGGAGCGGGCTGCCAGCAGCCCAGCACAGCTCGTGGGGTCAGGCTCCCTGCACAGGAGCTCCTGCTGGGCAAAAATGCTGTGTGAGAATCTTGCTCTGCTCTCATGGAAATTACGAGGTGCTTCACACCAGCGCCAGCGGGGGCAAGGTGAAGACAAGAGGCAACGTGTTTGAGGCCGCTGGAAATAGCAAATTAAATAGTGGGTCGGGACATCAGCGAAGCTTGAGTTTCCTTAGGAAGAAAATTCTCCATTCCCTGGCCCATTCTCTTCCTTCCATACACATAGGTACGTTATCTGCTGTGAGTCTGTTGTGCTCAGAATTGGTCTGTGGTGTGACAAGCAGTTTTTTGATAGAGCTGAAGATGAAGGACAGGGGTTTTTTTGAGAAAAAATGAATAGAAAAAGGAGAGTAAGAGGTTGGCAGGTGAACTTTCAGTCTCTGTAAGAGTTTCTTAATTCCTTAAACTCTGTAATGTTTCTAAAATTCTAAATTTCTAAAATTTGAGGCCTTTCCTAGTTCAACTCAAGTAATTTCTACAGCATCCTTTCCCTTCGCCAGAGGAAAGATTAGTGTCTTTTACACCTTTTTGGCAAGTCTTAATTTCTACCAGTACTCACTGGGCGTCATCACTGCAGAACCATTCCAGATGGTCAAGAAATTATGTACCTTCTGCCAGTATGTCTTATTTTCAAAAGGCTCATACAGCTTTGTCCCTTTTTCAAACCTTTTTGCCCATGGTCTATGATTCACTTTGCATTCTACTATCAGTTTTAAACAACATGTTCTTTGGCTCTAAATATTCATCAGGCTTCCAGCCAAGGAACACATTCTTCTGTGTCGAGGATGGCTTCACAGTGTTGATCGAGAGCAGTTAGATGACAGATCAGTTCAAGTTCTGGCATTCCATCCATGCAAGCCAGGTAGAGTCACTTGCCACAACTGTAACAATGCTGAGCACATATTGCACTCACCTATACTGTCTGCCTCGTGTGGCTTCAGCACAGATGCAGGAAGAAAACTGGGTGTAGATGACAGGCATGTGCATTTGTGTCCTACTGAACCCAAGGATTTAAAAGATGAGGCCTCTGGCTGCTAGCTTTTATTTTTTCATGCATGAGCACACAATTATATAATGCATGAACACACAATTACCTCATGCATGAACACGCTACCGTATCATGCATGAGCACACAACTGCCTCATGCATGAGCACAGAAGTCTTCCCAAAATGAACTAAAAACTTTTCAGGGCCTTGTGTTTTAGGAAAATGCCTCATTTATAACTGAGTGTACATTAACACCCTATACGATCTATGTATACATAGTACAGCTGTGCTTTTGTGCCCAGGTTTTTGTGGTCATACAGGTATGCTCACCCAGCCTGACTGGAGGTGTAGTTGAAGAGATGCAGGACACATGAGGGGTAGAGCATGTCCTCAGACACCCCTGTGATGGAGACAGGCTGTCCATGTGGCTGCTTCAAGGTGTGCAGTGGAAGGCTGGATGTATAGGGAACTGTGTAGGGAGCAGTGTAGGGACGTAAGCAGGGGTGTGTGTGGGAGATGTGTGGGGAGCAGTGCAGGGAGATGTGCAAGGAGATGTGGAAGAAGCTGTGGAAGGAGCAGTGCAGGGAGAGGTGCAGGCAGCAGTGCATGGAGCAGTGCAGGGAGCTGTGAGGGGAGATGTGCAGGGAGCAGTGCAGGCTGATATGCAGGATGCTGTGAGGGGAGTAGCGCAGGGAGCTGTGCGGGGAGCCGTGCGGGCAGCAGCGCACGGAGCAGACGCCGCCGGTGAGCAGCCCCGAGGCGTGCGGGGGTGCGGAGCGCGGATCTTCCCGCAGGTGCCCCGCGGGCCGGTCGGTGCCCAGGGCCGTGTCCCCGGGCTCCGCTCCCCGCGCAGCGCCGGGCGCGGCCGGCAGAGGCCGCAGCGCACCCTCGGTGCGGGGCTGCCCCGGCGGGAGGAGC